>CM059186.1:18592247-18835360 GCA_030323885.1 Branchipolynoe longqiensis
GTGATGATAAAATAGGGTCGTTAAGTTCGCATGGAAATCATCATTTTATGCAACCTATTAGCTATATGTTTCAAAGTTCACATATTTTCTTTTGTCAGAACCAAATCTGATCCTATAAACATGGTTCATGTAGGTAGATTCACAGGGCTATCTTTACACATGGAATTTGATGCCTTTCAAGCGATCTATTAGGTAAATATTTCTAGTAAGCCTACAATTGTAACCTAAAGCCCCAGTCACAGTAGCTACAGCTTGCGACCAATTTGCGACCACCTTGCGACCACTTTAGACCAAAGAATCCACAGTCACCGGTGATGCCCAGATGTCAGCAACCATTGATTTGGTCGCAAGGACGTCACTCATGATTGTTCTAAAGGGGCTGTCACATTACGACGCAACGCGCCAACATACGCCGACATATGTGATTTTTGGCCGCTATGTCGGGATACGTTATGCGTGCATTAGGTGCTCATTGATAAACGTCAATGTATGTCGATGTTCGTCAAGATACGGCGTTGTGCGTAGGCAAAGTTTTGTGTATGCACAAAACTTTGGACATACGACAACGTTCGACAATGTGTGGATTTTACGTCGGCCGTATGTTATGTATATGTGAGCCATATGTCGATTACATTAGATATACGTTAGACAAATGTTGTTCACTATGTTGACATACGTTAAAGGCAGTGGGAACGTACAGCCGCGCACTGACAATGTATGGATAACATATGTCCAACAGACATCTAACATATGTTCAGCGTTTCTCCAGCATGTCTTGATGTATGTAACATATGAGGGATCGAATAATGTATATAATGTTCACTAGCATTCTGCGAACGTACCGTGAGCGTAATTCTAGTGTTTTTTGCCAGGAGGCACGTTAGCCATATGTTGGTCATACGTTGGCCATACGCTATGTATATGGTATGTATATGCCCAACTTTGCCACCCGCGTTCTCCACGCTTCTCGACACTTCTCGATGTAAAAAAGTGATTTTGCGCATTGGCCGTGCACATGCGAGATGCATCGTAATGTGACAGGGCCTTAAGGTCTAAGGTGGTCTCAAGGTATAGTGTGACTGGGCTTAAGGTAGTAGGCAGCTGCGTACCTGCATATGGATCATAACCCTGTGTGTTGAAACATGACTGGACGGAATAGCCGAATCGGTAGAGCACACGTAGGCTTCCCGTGCAGAAGCTCGGGAGTTCGAAATCTAGATAGAGAACCAATGGCGTACAAAATTGACATTTCTTGTCGCTACATCGCCTGACACTAATTGACATTACTAGGATATGGCAGGACTCAATATCAGACATGTGACTCACAATTAAGTCGATATACCCACCGTGATAGACCTTAGATGTTGCCAGGATGTAATTTACCCTAACCAACAAACAAACTTTCAAAGATGTAGTTCTTACACCTTTTCTAATAAAATAATGACTAACCTTCGGGAGAACTATTCAAAATGAAACAAAATTACTGCCATGGGATGTTGCTAATAAAGGGAATATCACCTGCATGGAACAGAATTCGAAGCCACATTTATGGGCCCGACCATTCCAGGTTGATAGAAGATTCACCCTTATAGCCAGAGTACTGTATGGGGTGAAGCTTTTATCTACATTCCGGGGTGAGTGTTCTAGCACCCTGAATATATATTCGGGTTCCTGATGCAACTATCTAACTGAACACATGTGTAGGCCTATGTAAGCCAACTTTCGCCTCTGTGTAGGCCCTACCTATGCGGGGTGCACAACTCATTGCCTATGAGGTCAGTGCATATGAATTATTATGCTACTGTTGAATACTGTTTACAAGCCAGGAATTTGCGATTATTTTACCAAGTCAAAACACATAAAACCTGGTACAAATGTAAAAACTATATTTAAATAACCGTTTGCATTTGATTTGTGTTGTTTGTTTCTAATCAGACATTTCTGCAAGGTCCCTGGAAACGCGATTGGTAATTCTTGGATGCGCATATGGTCGCACTCCTACTAGCCCTAGCTAGGACAAAATACGAACTGGGTGAATGGATGAGGGAGTGGGGTTGGAGTGGGTGGGGATGGGGTGGGTGTAGAAGGCGATAGAGAAACAGACAAACTGAGAGAGAAATAGAGACAGACGTACAAATTGTAGAGATTTCATATTTCCTGTACGAAATGTTGGAACTTGAAAGTGATGCGTCCGTAGCAGTTGTCTAAGCAGGAAATGGTGCAATATTTACATTTACCATTTACACAATTACCTACAACAGTTTAAGCAAATATAACGAAATAGCGAAATAGTAGACAGGAAGTGTGAACACTTATTTGTCTCTCATTTTTGCTTGAGTGCAAAGTAAATAAGCAACACAAGGAATACACAACATGAATGTGCCACCCCACTGATTTGCCCTGGAGAAATATGAGCTTTTCTCATGGGCTTGATAGGGATGCATGTTCACCTGGATCCAGCTGAATGCATAAATTCAAGAGCAGTAACATGTGGCCGGTGTGATGCGTGTGTAATGCAATTTGGCAATTTCTAATTGTCGATCGAACAGGTGGCCTTGCCACAATGAGGAAATCGGAAATTTCACTAATTAGTAGCATGTGGTGAATAAGGGGTTAAATTTCCCTGGATCATCAGCCCATGCTATTTCTAATCTATTCTTGAATGAATTTATTGACTCAGCATCAATAACATTTTGTGGGAGACTCTTCCATATTTTTATAATCCTGTTTGAGAAACTGTGTTGCCTTAACTTTGAAATGGCTCTGGGTAGTATTATAGGGTCTTTGGTTTGACTAGTTTGAGAGTGTGGTGCGGACCCCCTTCTCTTTTATTCAAGGTCAAAAATTGGTTCATATCTATTTTTATCAAAACCTTTCATAATTTTAAATACTTGTAAACAAGCGACTTTCCAAATATGAGTTCTAGGTCAGTAGTATACATAATTATGTGCTCAGAGTTAGACAAGTTTGTTTTGACATCCTAAACTTAGTCCAACAAACCAAGTGCCATCGACGTTGGCGCCATCTCTAGAGTAGGGGGGAAACCAAGTTAAGGTAGTCGAGTGTTTTGATAAGCGATGCGATCATTTGCACATTGCTTGTTTCTGAGCATGCTCAGACGGGGCTTTCCGCGCCATTTTGGAGCATTTCCGACGTTCTGGATCTGACATTTGTCTGAGTGATCAACGATGTGACAAATCTGTGTGGATTATATTTTGGATCGGGGAATATTATCCTTTCAGGTGGCCATGTTTGGACGAAGACCACATGGCGATGTCAAAAAGTCAGCTCTTAAGGTGCTGGACCCGAAAAAGGACACGGTCACCCGATTGAAGCACCTGCGGGTCGTACTAGGTAAGTTGTTTTGGGGTGGGTCCCTCTCGACATCAAGCAGTTTACAACTTGAACTCGGTCATATGCAGAAAGCTCCAATTGACAGCTCACCACTCAAAACAAAACAATGTCTGACTTCCTGAAATATGAAGACTACTCCTATCTAATGCTAACTTGTAAGTGGTTCGACAGTGTTTGAGGCTGGCAATGAATCTCCAGCAACTACAGGCGTGACACTCGCCACGGTTCTGACTCCGTAGTGTCTGTAGTGGTAGTGACTAGTATAGTGTAGTGTAGACCGTCACTGACACTGTGGAGTGTGGTCTGTACTGTCGACTACATGAACATTGATTAGTGTTTTGTTGACTGTTGTGTTAAGTAGTACTATGACAGTATCAGAGTATGGGTAACTAGCATATATTATACGGCTGCTACTGCCAGTACTGGTATTCTCGATGTCGGCATGACGTCACAACCCCGGAAACTAGCCCACGAAGGGTAAAATACGCCGTGATGTGTGCTGCGGCAATGCTATGTCTATGGGGAGCATTTATTTTTGTAAAATAAATTAAAATACTTTCATCGAATCGATTAAAAATATCTCAATGCGCAATTGAAGAGGAAGATCTGAGGTATTTAATTTAACCTAAGAGCAATTTTCTCTGAAAGTATTCAAAACAGAGATAATAGTGAAAGTTGGGATATTCTGAGTGTCAGTGCCAGTGTTAACCTTACCAGATCATGGCCTCAAAAACTATATTTGCCAAATATATTCAAGAACTTCCAATTGTCTGATAAAAAAAAAGCTGAACATGAAATTATAGAGAAAGATCTGAACTATTTAATAGAAACAAGAGAAATTTGCTTTCAAAGCACCAAAAAGCAGAAATCACTGTGATAGATAGGGTAGTTCTAATGTTGTTTCTATGGGAGTAGCATTTGTTTTACCCTTCGCGGGCCGTGAACCCCAAAAGTGCCCGGATGTCCGACATCGAGAATGGGCTTCGCGGTGCATTGTAGACAATTGATCGATGTATTATACTGTATCAGTCTATTGTATAGCAATTGCCAATGCCAATGGCAATGTCACTGAATGTGCACGTCAACACCACAGTCACAGAACAATGACAATGTTGACGAATTGATACGAATACTGAAATGTTAGATTCTCATTCTGACTGAAATATGTGTCAGGTTTGCAATGACTATCATCACTATACCTATGGATAATGGATGGAGAGAATGCAATTTGGGCGTGTCTGATGTACGAAACTATGCTACCAAGAAACCAGACGGGATGGCCGAATGATTTAGAGCGTTCGTCTCCCATGTTCGTAGATCGTGGGTTCGAAACCTGGTCGAGTCAAACCAATGACTTAAAAATTGATATTTGTCACGTCCTAGCCTGGCGCTCTGCATTATTAGGATAGGACTAGGACTGGTTGGCTCAGTGTGAGGATAATGTGACTGAGTGGGATATCAGGTCATGGTGCTGGCAGCCTGGTCTTCCAGTGGGACAGCACTATAAAGTCGCCATGAGTGCGCACTGTCTCAAGTCGGTACCCGTCCTGATATGACCTTAGATGTTGCTAGGACGTAAAACAAAACAAATGCTACCAAGAATCATAATATCACTACTAATATCACCTACCCCACATGTTAATCATGATACCTATGCTATATAGACTGATGATTTGTAAATAAACTAACAACATTGCAAGTGTCTGCTTTAGAATAAGTTAGATACGGGTGTACTCATGAAACATTTATTATTGCAATTAGAAATGAATAATAAGTCAATTTAATAGAACCTGTTACTGCTGAATCCTATGATATCCAGCATTTCCAGAGTTTTGGGACGTTTGCACTTCAAATATATCAAAAGTTAGCTATTTAAAACAAAGTTACTTCAAACTAAAGTACGATAGATTATAACGATCACCATAATATGTTTATCTCAGAAAATGGTAAAAACTCGAAACCCATCAGTCTATGCAAGTAACACCAAATATGACGTATTTAGCGTAGTACTAGTAGAGTGCACTTGGACCGTGCATGCTGCCATTGCCTGGCCTGAGGCAGAGCGGACATGTCAGCTGTGTATGAGGTCAGCCCTCCAGTGGGCAGGTGGACCTGCAAGAGACCTTGTTGGTCAGGCGGGACTTTCCCTAACTCTGTAGGTGTCGTAGGCAGTAGTCCAGTTAGTGCTAGCCTTCGAAGTGAAGCTACCACTCTATAACATAGCAATTAATGTTATGCAGGTTTAGCTGCTTTATGGATTTGGATATCTTTATTACCATCACCACCACCACGACCACCGCCACCACATTTACTGCTGTGGAGTTGAATATCTTGAGTACTACCACCACTACTGCTACTATGTAAATTCATTTTGAGGAAAATTCTAATTTAAATTTAAATTGATATATTATGTATATTAAATTTAATCTCAAATTAGATATATATTATTATTATTAGTAGTAGTAGTAGTAGTATTAATATTATTATTATAAAAAGGTTTCAAATACATAAAGCATATCACCTACATATTTATGCATAATACAATGAAATTATGATATTTTCAAAGCGACAACATCACCCCAGAATTAATCCTGCAAGTACTAATTTCTCCAGTTAAAACTAGCTGACTTCGACATGGCCATATCAATGATGTATTGCTCTTAGCTTCAACTTGTGTGTTTGCACAAATTTATTTTACATGCTTGCATTTAAAGCTGCATAGTCCGATGAAACATCAAATTTTCAAAACCAATATAATTATCTAGATTTGATTCTATGTATCTAACTTAAATACTGATGCACTTATTAAGCATTTATTGCCACATAGAAGGAGGGAACATTGAGTCAATGTAATATAGCCTGTTATTGCAGAAGCCTATGGTGTCAGAGCTTTTGTGTGCTTGCCAAAATTAATTTGATATGTTTGCCCTTCAGATATCTAAAAAGTTAGTCATTTAAAATATAAAAAATCCTTAAACCTAAAGTAAAGTAAATAATATTTTTGAATAACAATCAAATTAATATACTTACCTCAGACCAATGACAGAAACTTCAACCCATCGGACTATGCAACTTTAAAATATTTGTTATCCAAAAAGTTACTCTGAAATAAAGTAGAGAAGGCTTAACATATAGGTCATCAGTTTTGAAAATGTATTTTTTTTAAGGGAGAAAAAGGCAGTAACTAGCATCTACTGCGTTAATGCATATATTGATGACAACACAATTATTGTTTTTCTGCCCGAAGACATTTTAACGACTTGTCCCAGTTTTCCACTCCCATGTCGGCAACACATACCAAACTGCGATAAACTCCCATTGGAAGTTTAAACCCGGCTTGCTGTTTGTTAGTTTATTTATTATTTTGTTTATGTCCTAGCAACATCTAAGGTCACATTAGGACAGATACATACTTTTAACCCGATATCCCATCCAGTCACATTATCCTGATACTGAGCAAACCTGTCCTTGCACTATCCTATTAATATCAAGCGCTAGGCTAGGTAACGACACATATCGATTTTGCAAGTCATTGGTTTGACTCCGCTGGGGCTCGAACCCCTGATCTTCTGCAAGTGAGCGTTCTTATAATTAGGCCATCCCTTTCCGTGGAACCCGGCTTACAATCCATAGACACTGTATGATGTTGTATATATATATATATATGACAACATAATTAAAATCTGCCTCAATTTAATTTAAAATCTTTTTATTTCTAGTTCGGTGAAATAGTATTAAGTATGCAACAGTACAGGAAAGTGCTTTAATTGCCAACTCCCGTGTCCTGCCACTTACCAAAAAAAAAGGGGGAGGGGGGAAGCTAAAGCCCCAGTCACACTACGGCTTGCGACCACTTTGGGCCAAATAACCCACCTCCTTGTGACTATTGTTTTGGGCGACCATTTTGGTTGCAACAAGATTTGTAGTGCACTAGCTGCAACCACCTTGGGACCATTTTGGTCGCAAGGAGGTCGCGACCACTGAGAATCACTTCGCGACCACCCCTTTTTTTTTTGTCACAGAGTGGTCGCAATCAGTAGTGTGACTGGGGTATGAGGAGAAAAATATCAATTATTAATACAATAATATGATATAATTAATATAGTCTCTTATTTTCCCCAATGGCTAGTCAGCATCAGTAATCAGTCCTATGTTTGGAGTACCTAATATAATATACATGTGCTCTTTACGGGATAATTACATGGCATCCTTTTTCAGCGACAATATTGGATAGTCCATGGTACTTAACCGGTACCTTTACATGAAGTGATTAGCTTCTAATTGGAGTGTGTTTACATTCTCATTTTTTCAGAGACATACGATGTACAGGAGGCCAAGCAGTTCTTCGACACGAATTATTCACACATATATTACATCTTTTACGATGTCTTCATCAGCGTGGAGGGCGACCTTAAACAAAGAGGTAAAAAAACAATAACTCATCATTTTATTTCATTATTATATATATTAAATACATTAATTCTCTACGTAACACATGTTGGAGTATGGGGGCCGGTTGGTAGCTGTGTGGTGGGGTTCAGGTGATATTGTTTAAATTCCTGCCCATGCTTCTTTCTGTAATTTTACCATTCACAATAAAGTTACTGCGAATATATATATATACGAGTCAGCCTCACGAAAATGGGCCAATTGGTGGTTTATTTAAAATGTCAGCATCGCCATTCTTAAAGTGTAGTGCATTTCTTTGTTTTATATTAAATTATCCTAGACATTCAGGATAAATTTAAGGACTTTGCAACACCTCTGTCAATGCTAAACTATAATTATGCCGTCCGACGCCGACATCCAATGCTCGACGCCGACAACTTTACCAGATGTCGGCGTCGTAATTCTTAAAGTGTAGTGCATTTCTTTGTTTTATATTATGTTATCCTAGAAACAAATAAGGTTGTTGTATTTTCTCTACCTTTGCATTCAGGATAAATTTAAGGACTTTCCAAGACCTGTCAATGCTAAACTATAATTTTACTTTTCGACTCTGACATCCAATGCTCGACACCGACAACTTTCCCCAATTGGCCTCTTTTGGTGATCCTGACTCATATACACTTTGGTCAATTTAGTCAGGGCTCGGGTCCCACTCTAGACATGGCGTCCCATATGGTTGCAGCCTCCTTTATGACACTGGTTCCGTGACCAGGATAACCTGCAAGTTGTGCGCTGCATTGTTGGTGAACCTGTCATGTGTATGTGTAATATGTATATGTGTATGTATATATCTATTTTACCTCGGTATATAGCCTCTGGCTAGCCGCAGGCTAGGGAGAGGTAAGCACATCCGGGTCCAGCAATTAGCATAAGCAGCTCACAGCGGGAGGACGTTCGCTGAGCTGCTCCAGCAGGATTTAGTTACTACAACACTTTAACAAACTGTAAGTATTGAGAATTCTCGAGAAACTTCTTAAGGATGGTTTATAGCATCCCATTATGAAAGTTTAGAACTTTCTCAGGTCCAATTTGGACATGTTTTCGTGTTTATAAAAAACACAAGGCTAGAATAATGCTCATGTTGAGAACCGAAACCGATACCGCTTGACATAGCGAAACCTGTATCCAGACAGGCAGAGATGTTAACCCGAGTTGCATCTCCTAAGGAAATTCCTCCGAACCCTAAAGAGGGTTATGTTGGGGATGATCCTAGGTTTCTTTTATAGACTCCCCAGACCGGTTTTTTGAGGCGAGCCTCCGAGTTTCGTAATATTTTCTTCAACTTGCTGGCGCAGAATGCCGCGGGTGGGAGAAGTGTACGAAACAGAGAGAGCGGGCGGGCCACTGGCCGCCCCTCCGTATGGTTGGTTTCACTACCGATAAAACCTACGGCATACCATTAGCTTAACGCCTGTATACAGAACGGTGTAAACACGTTACTATATACCATAAAAATAATAATACCTCAACCCAGACTCTGGGGTTCACATTGTGACCATGTTGAGATGATACCGGTATTAAGTAACTTTTTTGTTACAGAAACCGATGGCCACCAAGCGAAACAAGGTTTCGCCGGCAGCGGCAGAGGGTCGCGTGCCCTCAGGGTACGATTCATCGCCTCCACAGACGGACCCACCGTCACCGCAGCCAGGAGCTGGTCCTTCGGACAAGGATAGTGGGGAGGATGATTTGGAGCAAAAGATCATGAAAATTATGGAAAAATTCAGTCAGCCCATGACTCGGCCTTCCTCCCCTCCCTTCCCAGACGATGATTGGGAAGACCTGTCGGAGGAGGAAACAGAATCGGCATTTGAGGTTCCGAAACCGAAAGTGAAGAAGCGAAAAAGACTCGCAAGCAGCTCAGGTGATGAATTCACCAAGATCAACAAGAAGTTGGTTAAAAAGACAAAGAAAAACAAGAAGAAGAAGAAGAGCTCATCATCTGATGATTCAGATGACTCGTCCTCAACTGAGTCCGACTCAGGGACAGAAAGAGCGGGTGTCTATGCGAGAATCGGCGCAAAACTAAAGAAAAAATGCCCTTTGGGAAAGGCGAAGAGATTGCGCACTACAAGTATGATGAGGGAAACGCTAAAGGGACATTTCCACACGTTTAAACCCGCCGAGGTTATAAACAAACTAACCGAACAAATTTCGGGAATCAAAGGCATTCCCCAGTCCATCAGTAAGGAGATGGATGCAGGCATCCATCTCTCGGATGAACGACGGCGTTACGAGAACGCATTGTGTACCATCCATAAAGCAGTACTCGGAGCTCTAACATCAATAACTCCGGTAGCGAACAGAATGCAAGCCGAGAATAAATTCTCGTCGCTTGCCCGAGTCATGGACAGAGGCATTGCGCTGCTTACCGCAGCGTCGAACTTTATGACTTTCCGACGCTTTGAAAACGTCTACAAGTCAGTGACCACAGATGCTGGCAAAGAAGTGGCTAGGTCTAAGAAGGTAACAGACAATGATGGTAAAGAGTTCACACTTTACCTTCCCCCAAAGCCAGTGCAAGGCAAGCCACTGGACAAAACCAAAATGTTTGGGGGACAGCTAGCGCACCTCTTCAAAGCAGTGGAGGTAGACACTAAAAGTGCTAACAACACTGACAGAAGTAAGAAGTTTGACAACCCCAGCAAATTCCGACGTGCCCGCTCGGATTTTCGCTTCCGCCGAGGCGGCAGGCCGGCACGAGGAGGTCCCTCCTTCGGGTTCAGTCCCAGAGGACGAGGCAGAGGAGAACGACAGAACACGGGGTGGAACGACAACCGCGGGTACAAAAGGGAGTTTACACCCAGACCCCAGTTCCCACGGCCAGCAGCCAAGTGGAGTCGACCACACAGACATCTACACTTAACATGGTGTCGGAAGAGACGCAAACATATGTAAGCATGTTTAAAGCAGGCAATATCCTGAACTGTTTACAAAACTGGTGTCAAATTACAACTGATAGCGAAATTTTGGACATTGTTAAAGGGGTTCAAATACCGTTTACAAACATACCAAAACAGAAAAGAGTTCCGTTCCCATATAAATTCAATACAGTAGAAAAGAGTCAAATTGATGCTCAGGTTTCTCTTTTTGAAACAAAAAGAATTATTGAACGAGTACAAAACACGGAAGGACAGTTTATTTCTAATGTTTTTTCTAGACCAAAACCAAATGGCGAAATTTGCATGATTCTGGATTTAACAGAATTGAATAAATCGGTTACATACAAACATTTAAAAATGTTCTCATTAGAAACGGCCAGAGATTTAATTACGCCGGAAGCCTGGCTCGCCAGCGTAGACTTAAGAGATGCATATTACACAGTCTCCATTTGTGAACAACACAGAAAATTTCTGAGGTTTATTTGGAACGGTACCCTCTTCCAATTTACATGCATGCCTAATGGACTAGCTTGCGCACCCCGACTTTTTACAAAGTTATTAAAACCTGTTTTTGCAGTCATGGCTAGAATAGGACACACAATGTTCCCTTACATAGATGATTCATTTATTATGGCGGAATCCTTTGACAAATGCCAAACAGCAGTTAATGATTTGTGTGATTTGTTAACAGAATTAGGTTTCTACATTCATGACAAGAAATCTGTTTTCGTCCCGAATAGGGAATTAAAATGCTTAGGTTTTTTGATTAACACCAATACTATGACCGTATCTCTAACAGAACAGAAACTACAAAAGTTTCATGACATGGCCTCCCAGCTACTTGACATATCTAGGCCAAAGATTAGACAGGTCGCCGTCCTTATCGGTATTATGGTCTCGTATGCGCCGGCTGTCCTATATGGAGCGGCACATTTTAAGTCTCTAGAAATAGACAAGAATAGAGCGTTAGCACGCATGAAAGGTAACTTCGAAAGACCAATGAACATTTCCCAAGATGGGTGTAAAGATATTTTTTGGTGGATCGACAATATTAATAACTCCCCCAATCCCATTCGAATGGACCAACCCAACGCGGTAGTTACTACCGATGCGTCATTACAGGGTTGGGGAGCGCATCGTAATGATGTAGCAACAGGAGGGAGATGGTTAGAAAGCGAGAAATCAGACCATATTAATGTTCTCGAATTAAGAGCGATCTACTTGGGCCTTTTGAGTTTAATCAAAATCCCTAAAAATAGTGTTCAAATTCTTACAGATAACACTACAGCTATGGCATATGTCAGGAATATGGGAGGTACAAAGTCAAAAGAATGCAATAACTTGGCACAGAGTATTTGGAACTGGGCGCAACAACACCAAATATGGTTAACCATAGCTCATATCCCAGGCACGCAAAACGTCCTGGCTGACAAAAAGAGCAGAGTCTTTCACGATCACTTAGAATGGAAATTAAACACAAAAATTTTCAAAGAAATTTGTCAACATTGGGGGTCACCTACGGTAGACTTATTTGCATCAAGAAATAATTTTAAAATTAACAAGTATGTCTCATGGCACCCAGAACCATATGCTTGGCACATAGATGCTTTCTCACTGATTTGGGAAACTGAATTTTATTACATTTCCCCCCCCCCCCTTTAACATCATTACCAGAGTGGCACGAAAGATAAAGATGGACCGGTCCCACGCCATCCTGATCATCCCCGAATGGGACACACAACCGTGGCTAGCGGGACTATTCTCGACAGCCAAAGACTGCCTCAGATTCCCAAAATTCCGAGGAAATCTAACTCACCAAGGCCCTCTGGAACATCACGGAAACGTGGCAACAACACCACTCCTTGCATTCCTTTTCTGAATAAATACCTAGAACAATTTGGATTAGACAAAATTACACAAGAACGGTTGGTGTCGCATGCGTGGAGAAAAGGAACAGTAAAAATGTATACCACATATTTGAAGAAATGGGGCGTATACTGTCTTATAAATAAGGTTAAACCTATGAACCCAACGATAGCCCAGGTGTGCAGATTCTTTAGATTCTTAGAGGAAGAAGGGCTAGGTTACGGCGCAATTAATGCTGCTAGGTGTGCTCTCTCGATCATTCTCCCCAGATTAGGGGGAGAAACAATAGGTAAACATCATGTAATACACTGGGTGCTAAAGGGGATTTATGAACGAAACCCACCGAAACCAAAATATGACCGATTTTTGGATGTGTCACTAGTGTTCAAAATGTTTAAGGATTGGCCACATAACACTTTTCTAGATATTAAGCAATTAGGGTTTAAGTTAGCACTTCTGTTACTGTTAGTCACAGGTCATCGAGGCCAAACTATAGTGGCACTTTCACTCGATGGACTGGAAATAGACAGAAAGCAAGCGACTTTCGATTATAACAACATTGTTAAAATCTAATCGCATAGGCGACCCTTTGTCGTCAATTAATGTAACACAATTTAAGGATAATCCGAAACTGTGTGTAGTATCGGCGATTAGAACATATATATCCAAGACACAAGGAGTTCGTAACTCAAGACAATTATTGATAAGCTTTATCAAGCCACACAAGGGCATTTCAAGGGACACACTCGCCCGTTGGACAATTAATGTGCTAAAAATGGCAGGAGTGAATACGGACAAATATGCATCACACTCAACAAGAGGAGCCATGGTGTCAAAAGCACGTCTGCTAGGTATTTCGGTCAAACGCATACTATTGCATGCAGGATGGAAGACCGAACGATCGTTTGCCAAACATTATAACAAACGTTTGGAGAAGCCCAGTGGGGTCGCTCGACGACTGCTACAGCATTAAACGTCAAAAGGTGAGAACATAAGCCTAATCACAAAAACCGTGATTATAATAATAATGTTCAATATCACAAACATAAACAGAAAATAACATAACATACACTGACAATAACAATTAAATATCAGGATAAAATGATATTACGTAAAGTCTCCCTAGCCTGCGGCTAGCCAGAGGCTATATACCGAGGTAAAATAGATTAGTTAGACGAATCTTACCTTGGTATAGATGATGGATAACTATTGTTTTCCCGAGGTATAAGCCTCGGCTAGACGTGGGTGAGGGCCCACCCTCCACACCCTACCACGTCTAGACTGTTGCTTGTACCGAGGAAACATTAGTATTTAAAATTGTTTATTAGAGATCATTTTATCCTGAATTAGTAGGTAAAGATTGCTGGACCCGGATGTGCTTACCTCTCCCTCACCCACGTCTAGCCGAGGCTTATACCTCGGGAAAACAATAGTTATCCATCATCTATACCAAGGTAAGACTCGTCTAACTATACTATTATATATATAATATATACAGTGGTAGAAATAGCAACATTTTTCACTTGTCCACCAGACAAGTCTGGTGTGATTTTCACTTGTCCCTCTGAATTTTCGCTTGTCCCGGAGAAGCTTTTATATATGTTATGTATATTATTTATATAATATATACAGTGATAGAAATAAGCAAACAAATTTCACTTGTCCATCAGAGTAGTCTGATGCGATTTTAACTTGTCCGTCTGAATTTGTACTTGTCTTGGACAAGCAGACAAGCTCTCATTTCGAACGCTGATATATTTGTGTTTTTCTAATCAATTTTCAGTTGGCCCTCCATGTCACTATTTATAACCGTCCTGCATTGAATTTTACTTTTACTAGTTTAGCCCCTGTTTTATTCGACTACAGGTATGTTAATTGGCGAGTAATAAGCTAACCACTTTTGGCATGTCGTGAAAGTTGGCACATTCTGAATATATTAGTAGCGGCTATTATGGTAATGGACATATTCGACTGGGACCTTTCCATATGCATAATTTAGGCTCCACCCACCTGCACAATGAACTTGGTTTTTGAATGCAAATAGGACCAGTCAAATGGCTTCAGTGGTTTCAGCCAATCAGAGCTGTTCTTTTCAATTGTAAATGGCGGCCCCGTAGGGGGCATCCATTTGCAATGGAAAACATCCAATCAGAGCTGTTCTTTTAGCGCGGGGCCCCTTGGGCGCAGGGGTCCAATAGATCCCGCCAGTCTAGCTAGTGACATCTGTCGGCAGAAACTGGAACCACTCTAGTCGGGTACATTCCCTGACTGCATATCATTTCACATGCTATATCTCTAAAAAATGCTTGGAAAAATAATAAAATGCTTGGATTATATTCAGATATTCATATCGCAACAGGATTCAAGCTCTTATCCTTGTAATATATCTATTTTCAAAAAAGGTAAAAAGACAACTATATTGTATTTTTCTTCTGGAATTTCACCACCGCTCTCTTCATGTATTACACCCCTCCAGTTAAGTTAGTGACATCTGTCAGCAGAATGGGGTCTATTGGGAGAAATTGGTCTAGTTGGTTTAAAGTTGCATAGTCCAATGATTTTTGGTTTCTGTCATTTTTTCTGAGATACATATGTTAAGTTGATCGTTATAATCTACCTTACTTTAGTTTGAAGTAACTTTTATTTTAAATGGTAACTTTTGAGATATTTGAAGTATAAACACATCAAATTAATTTGGGCAAGCATGCCAAAACTCTTGACACCATAGGCTCCTGCAGTAACAGGTTCTGTTAAATTGGCTCGGTGTGGTGACTGCTTGATAATTGCACTAGTATCTAAGTTAGATATGTAGATTCCAATCTAGATCACTGTTTTGGGTTTGGAAATTTGGATATTTTCATCGGACTATGCAGCTTTAAAGCCGGCCCTGCATGCACACACTGTATGGCCTGTATCTCCATTCACATGACCTTACACTGCTCAATTTTATTAGCATAAAATGATGTGAAACATTCCATGCACATCGCGTTACCCACGGCATGGTGCCATACGATTATGAGGTGTCTAGACTTGATATAGTGATAAATCAGATAATGTTGCTTTTCGTGTCACTTGATACAATGATATTGATAGGTCATTAACTCTGCCTAGGCTATGCTTGTATCATATCAGTACCACCGCACATTACCGTCTAGTAATGGAGTAGAGGTTTCTTGTTGATTGGTTACACAAACAAATTGTTTAAATGATAGATTTATTTGTTTAAATGAGCGGAAGAAAACAACAAATTTCATTGGAGGATTAGTTGTAGGCAGCATAATGGTAACAGTATATGGATGTTAGCAATTGAGGCCAATCTGATACAGCACATAGCAGGCATATTTGAATTATAGCATACATAGTAATAAATACATTCTAATAGTTTAATCGACATTTGTAGCGCAATGTTCTGTATAAATAGTAATTTGGAAATCCGATCGTACTATTGACTCTTCTTTCCCTTCCCTTCCCTTCCCTTCCTTTCCCTTCCCCCCTTCCCTTCCCTTCCCTTCCCTCCCCTTCCCTCCCCTTCCCTTCCCTTCCATTGCCCTCCCCTCCATTCCCCTTCTCTCCCCCATCTCTCCCCTCTTCCCTTTTCCCTCTTCCCTCCCGCCCCCTTCCCTTCAAAATGCACCAGCAAATGATGGCCATACGCAGTACCAGGCACCACTGAATGCATTAACTACCATGGTTGAAAAGTTTTGCATTTATATTACTTTCGGTGAATATCTAATACTAATTATACCGGATATAAACTACCTAACTTAGTAGGTAGATCCAAGTGTTTTCTTTAAAGCTGCATAGTCCGATCAAATATCAAATTTTCAAAACCAAGCCAACTATCTAGAGTTGATTTTACATATCTAAGTTAGATACTGATGCACTTATTAAGCATTTGTTTCTGCGTAGAAGGTAATACTGAGTCGATTTAACAGAACCTGGTGTCAGAGTTTTTGGCAAGTTTGCCCAAACTAATTGTCCATGTTTGCACTCAAAATATCCCAAAAGTTTACCATTTAAAATAAAAGTAACTTTGAACTAATGTAAAGTAGATACTAGTGATCGATCTAATATATTTATCCCAGAAAAAATACAGAAATTCAAAACCATCAGACTATGCAACTTTAATTCCCATACAACTACAGTAAAACCTCTCTTACTGATCACCTCCACAGATCGACCACTCACCTATATCGATCTATTTATTTGGGTCCCAAACGATCGCCCATACAATACCATTGTAACAATCTTTTTTTTTTTTAAACCTCCCTATGCTGACGACCTCCCTAAATAGACCATTTAAAGTCGATCCGGTCCCACGGTCGGATGGTTTAGAGTGGTTTTACTGTGTGTCGATTTAATTATGTTGTTTATGACATGAGAAGCCCGCCCAAATAATCTGGCGAGTACAGTCCTGCACATCTTTGTGTAACTTTTCGCTTTGTGTAAACCAACTAGGCAACTAGGCAGGTGCGGTACTCCTAGGCCGTAATCGATTAACACGACCCGGGTGACTCGGGTCACCCGAGACGTCAGAATTTCAAATCGAACACTGCGAGTAGAGTCGACAAATACACATGCCGTGTGCAAAACGATCCGACCCAAGTAACCCACCTCATAGCTGGGGTTGGCTATGAGCGATGACGTGACATTTGCACTGGTACCGTCCTGCAGGATAACAGCTACCAGTACCAATCATACACGTATTTTTTTTTTAAAGAATAACTTAGATTAATGAAATGGAAATATAGCTAAACTAGGCCATCATAAAATACTTTAAATCCTATTTTACTGTAGTTTTTCGGTTATTAAAAAAAAATCCACCCAAGCGCGGAGAAGCGTATTCCATTATTTGACCCGAGTCTGTAGGATGTGCACATGCGCCAAAAAGTGGCTCGGGTGACCCGAGTTGATTAATCGATTACGCCCCTAGTGTCAGGCGGGTGTGTGTGTGCGGGGAGGGGGGGGGGGTGGAGGCCTAGAAAGTAACCCAGTGTGTAACCATGGCGATAATAGGGCATCAGCGGCACTACTGGGTGCACAGCGGCAGCACAAAGTAGATACCTTTACTTTAGTAACCATGAAATGAGCTATGTCCCGTGTCGAGTGTTTGAACAGGAAATGGTGTTTTGTTGCAATTTCCCATTTCCTTTTTGAGGACTTCCTGGACAGGTGTCTTTTTATAAGGGGCGTGGCCAAATTTAGTTTACGTTTACGCACACATTGCGCTGACACACACAGCTGGTAGCACAGTGCTCGTTATGCCAGTGCGTGCAGTGGTTCGCGGTTTGCACGCCCCCCTTTTTACCTGACCCCGGCCGCTATCTGGTTTTCAGGTGCTACCACTTTGAAGGTCTCTTCTCGGTTCACCATGGTTTACTAACAGTTCATCGATGGAGTTTGTTCAAAATATATGTATACTTGCATGCATGGTCCGATGGCTTTGGGTTTCTGTCATATTTATTATTTTTTCTAATTAATAAAAAAAGGTTAATGGTTTTCCTCTACTCTACTTTAGTGTATGGTTTATTTTAATGGGTTAACTTAGGAAATATTTGAACTGAAAACATATTAAATAAATTTTTCACGTGCGTGTCAAAATGCTAGATATTGTTGTGGGGGTGATGAAATGGGAAATATTGCGCCTAGAGCGGGATTCGAACCCACATCTCTGTGCATTCTGGGCCAGTGTGCTAACCATTACACCACCTAGGCTCCATGATATCAACACACTACCCATGCCTACCTGTCTAAGTGGCTCCTTGCCTGAGAGGTCAGTGCAGACCACTACACTCGTCTCCCTGGAATTGTAAGTCTTTTATGCTTACAATTACATACATACAGGCAATGCACTCGCATACATACCCAGGGTAGGTTCAACAACTATACAGCATATAGCCGTTACAGGATCCTGGTCATGGAAACAGTGTCATGGGGGTGATGAAAGTGAGAAATATTGCGCCTACAGCGGGACTCAAATCCACATCTCTATGCATTCCGGGCCAGTGTGCTAACCATTAGACCACCTAGGTTCCCTGATATCAACACACTACCCACACCTAACTGTCTAAGCGGCTCCTTGCCTGAGAGGTCAGTGCAGAGCACTACACTATCAACACTGACAGCTTCTATTAAATTTACGTTTTATTCCTTCTATCAACCAATATATGTTTAATGAGTGCATCAGTATATCTAAGTCATATATGTATGACCAAATTATAGGTAAATATTTTGGTTTAGAAAAATTTGATACTTTCATCGCTTTGTGCATAGACAGGAGCGCCAAGTATTGCCAAGTATTGCGTAGAACTAGGTACCCCAAGTAGAGAAATTAAGTTAGTGGAAAATGCCTGCAGGCACACAGAAACTGAAAAATCTAGGTTTTTCCAGTGATCATATCTCCTTATAACGTCATTCCAGGATTAAAATATTTATATCAGAATAAAGCTCATGTTCTCAGCTTTCCATTGATGTATAATTTGTTATATTTACTTAATCCACTGACCTATCAAAACGAGATTTATACGGCCTAATTATCCACCTATCCAACTCTGTGATCACTTTTGTTCTAGTCAACCAGCGTCAATGCCCACGGTTATTTAATATGCGCTCCATGTTGGTTGGTCAGAGGTATCCAGTCTCATTTGCATTCCCACAACCAAGAGCTCGCGCGCGGCTGGTGAAGGAGACCTCTTTCAAACTTCATCGAAATTGGGATTTTTTTTTTTATCACAATCATTGTAAAATTAAAATAATTCACATATGTCAAAGTATATTGTATATACTGTCAATAGAAAGAGCATATTGACGATAATAAAGCCTGAAGATTTCATGCAATTATCTTGTACGGGTGATTTTCTCTGTCGTTTTAAACTTGCTCAAAGTTGGGCATTTTGTCAGATTTGATCATAATCTTTGTAAAATTAAAATAATTTACATATATATATATAAAAGTGAATTGTATATAATGTAAATAGAAAGAAGATATTCAGCCTAATAAAGCCTGGAATTTTCATGCAATTATCTTGTACAAGTGATTTTCTGTGTCATTTTAAACTTTCTCAAAATTGTGCATTTTTTACCAGATTTGATCACTTGCCAAATTGAGCTCTGGAGCATTTTGGACCTGTTTCTATCAACTTTTCCAAATCGTATGCGGTCCTGGAAAAAAAATAGCAGTGACAAGACGCATGGAGAAATAAGAATAATCCATCTGGGGTGCACATTTTTTCCACAAGCCCACCTCCAAAAGTGCTCCACAGCTAAAATTGAAAAATAGCGAGTTATGGGAAATTGTAGTTTAAAAAAAAACATTTTTGAAGATCCATATCTTGAGATGTAACCATCTCATACCCCTAGATCTCTATATTATCTTTATACAGGCCATGGAATCACCAGAAAAAAAACATTAGATGTGAGGTAGGGTGATTAGATTTAATTTTGGGGAGCATCAAAAATGTTTTATTTTTAGGTTTGGATGGGCCTAATTAAGTAACAACCTAAAAACGCCTGTATCTTCTTAATATTAGAGCGATTTTGACAAATGAAGTATTATTTTGTTTCAAATTAAATATCCTAACAGATGAACTCCATTAAATTAAGCTCAGACCTGTTTTTAAAAATCACTTGGGATACCTAATAGAACACATGTATGCAGATCATTTAATTGATGCTGCTAGGGGTGTGGTCACCCCATTTCAGGTGGGCCTGCATTCCCAGCCCTAGTATATATGTACTCCTAATAATCTACTCACACTATGCCTGCATCCACTTGCGATAATTTTCTCAGAGACCAACAGCAAGAAAACAAGGGGGTGGGAAAAGGTTGGCGATTTATTGATTGGCGATTGGTTGAATGACTAATTATATGATTAATGTGATATTTAAAATCAACGTAACACATTTAGTTTTATCCGAGGAGCATGCATGACTCACCACCACCACCACCTCCACCACCACATTTGGTAAATTCTAACTATGGATTGTGTTACATCATGTTGCCGCGTGTAAGCCGAGTTTTTTTTAAAACTAGAAAGTACTTTCCACAAAAGGACAGTCAATAGATATATGTTAGGTAATTCTATACCGGATATGTAGATTCAATTTAAAGTTGCATAGTCCGATAGTTTTGAGTTTCGGTCATCTTCTGAGATAAATATATTGGGTTGATTGTTATAAATATAATCTACCATAATTTATTTAGAAATAACTGGTTTTAAATGGCTAACTTTTGAGATATTTGAAGCACAAACATGCTAAATTGATTTTGCAAGCATGCCAAAACTCTGACACCATAGGCTTTAGTGGTAACAAATTCTATTAAATTTACCCTTCTATGCGGCAAAAAATACTTAATAAGTGCATGGTCTCAGTATCTAAGTTAGAGATGTAGGATCAAATGTAGATAATTGTTTTGGCAACAACCAATCCTCACCGTCCTGATATTACCTTAGATATTGCCAGGACGTAAGACCCCAACAACCAATCCACAATGACTTTGGTTAGGATATGTAAGACTTGGCAAGTAGTGCAAACCTACTGTCACATAAGCCGTGTTTACACGGGCGAGTTAAATCGCTTCATATGAATCGCCTTGCCTAGTTCGCCTCACATTCGCCGTGTAAACGTGCCACTGAAGCGGATTAGGGCTGATTCGCTTCATATGATTCGCTTTATATAAACCACTTGTCAAGGTAGTTTATATGAATCGATTCAGCTGGTTCCTGGGCGGTGATAGTGTAAAATAGCAGTACTCGCCGGCTACAGGCTCACCACTAAGGCTGCTGGTTCCCGGCGCCGACACACTTTCAAACTCGGTCCGTGTAAACGCGCCACTACATCGCTTCATATAAATTGATTTGCCTAATTTGCTTCACAATTGCCCGTGTAAACACGGCTTTAAAGTAAATTTGTAGGTTTTTGAGTATGCCTTATATCCTATGTAAGTCCACCCTTCTCTCCCCTGTGTGACGTCACAGAGCTGCTAATAATAGCCATGGAGTACTCAGAGTCTAATAGTGGTGGGAAGACCGATCCTGCCATGCTGAGCGTGAGCTCAAATAACTCAATCTAAGTGTTCTTTCATTAGGATACATCGAATAGTCATGCATGGAATACAGCGTTCGAAATAAGAGCATGTCCGCTTGTCCAGGACAAGTAAGAATAGGCACGGACATGTAGAATATGGCTTGAGCTTGTCTCTTGGACAAGTGGAAATTTTGTGCTGAAAAACAGGTTATTTAGCGATTTCTCGTTCATTTGTAGCCAATGCCTGTATGTATTTATATTTATGTATATGTATACATACGGTAAGTACTGTGGACAAGTGAAAATTCAGACAGCCAAGTGAAAATCACACCAGACTTGCCCGCTGGACAATTGAAATTTATTTGCTGATTTCTATCACTGGAATACATAGTAAAATCACATGACCAGATCTTTTACGAGGTTGCCTTGTCCATGGATTTGGCTTATAGCTTAGCTGTCATCATCATCATCATGCTGTCGGTCGCTATGCGACAAAGACTGCTTTCATTACTTGACTGCCGCGCTCCTTTGTGCGGTTGTACATTTCATGAAAGCTGCCTGCAAAAGTGTTGAAGTGCTGCTACCTTTTGCAAGTTACCAGCGGCACTCTCTCGGGGAGCAAACAGAGGTCTCACACCGGCAAGAACATGTCCAGACAGGCGCAAACTATTTGCCCCTGCAGTGGTTGGTCGGGAGATGTTGGAAGTTCCATTCATCAACCGCCCTTGATGCTGCCACAGTGACATGGTTTTCTGTTCAGGGTTTGCTCCCTTAGCCTTCGGTTCTGTCAAGAACCTGTACCACAAGGCAGTGGTTTACAACTCTGCAGGGCAGGGGCGTCAAACTCCCTGAGGTATTGCCAGCTTAGCTGTACACAGTAATATATATTGTATGTTGATGATAATACAGGTGAATTTGTGTGTTAAATGTATGTTTTACATTGCAGCCAATAAGGCCCATCGAGAAGAATTGGAAATGGTTCTTTTCATATTTGAGGTAAGTACCATTTTCTTAGTTCATCATTTCTTCTAAGTTTGTACTGTAAACCAGACGGGATGGCCGAATGAGTTAGAGTGTCTGTCTCCCGTGTTTGGTAGATCGTGGGTTCGAACCCCGGTCGAGTCAAACCAATGACTTAAAAATTGATACTTGTCGCTTCCTAGCCAGGCGCTCGGCATTATTAGGACAAGGAGCAGTGGAATGAGGAAGACCAATATTCCACGATTGAAATTTCCCCTGCTTAAACAACTAATGTACCACAAAAAAAAATCATACCATATATTAGCAGGAATTCAGTTAAAGTTGTGTAATCCAATGGTTTGTTGTTTTTATTGATTCATTTTAGATAACTACATTAGATTGATCGTTGTAATCTACTTTGCTTTAGTTCTTTTTGCAAATTGCTTGCTTTGGAGATACTTGCAGTGAAAACATACACGATGAATATGGTGTGCATACCAAACTGCTGGAAATGATAGGTTTGTTGCAGTGACAGGTTCAATTAAATTGACTTGATATTTCTTCTTTGCAACAACAAATATTTAATGACTGCATCAGTGTCTGTAATTGTAAGCTAGTTTACACTACATTGTCGTTCACCCGTGTACTCAAGTACCGGGTGAATCTTTTATCTAGGGGGTTGGGTGATGGGCTTTCACATTTGACATAGCATTGTCATATTAAATATATATACTAACGGGTGTGATTTTCCGTGCTTATACTGTGAGTTACAAGTTATAGCAAAAAAACTGGTAATAATGAATAAATATACTACGTATAGCATGGATTTGCCCTATTTCCTATGTTATTCCCCACATCGGATGAGTACAGAAACTCTTACTGCCTCTCGGGTCTATTGACTGTGGACAAACATTGCGGTTATATGGTTCGCCTCCTGCATTCAATCCTTGAGCTTCCCTCTCCCCCCATTCTTCTGAAGGATTGTAGCCATTGAATTGGTTACATGTAGTCACATTCAGGGTTTGCACATGTCGCCGAAAGTCTTCTTGAATTTAGCTGTATATTCTTGATTCTTCTTGAATCTGGACCGGGCACGATGGCTGAATCAGTAGAGCGCAGGCCTCGCATTCGGGAGTTCGGTTCTCGGTCGAGTGAAACGAATGACTTATAAAATTGTTGATACTTGACGCTTCCTAGCCTGGCGCTTGGCATTAATAAGATAGGGCAAGGACTGGTTAGCTTAGTGTCAGGATAATGTGACTGAGTGGGATAGTGGGTCATGCTGCCAGTGGCACTATTAAGTCGCCATGAGTGCGCACTGTCACAAGTCAGTACCCGGACTTAGATGTTGCAAGGACATAAACCTCAAAACCTCTTGAATCATTCTAATTAATCTTTGTGTCACGGGACCGTGATGAGTTGACATTTCGAGGAAAGGGTTGACTCAGAGTCAGACATTTGTAACAATTTCTGACACAAATTTGTCCATCCTACCCAAGTATCATTTAAGAAGGCTTTAAATCTTTATCGCACGGCTGCTATGATAGCGTACTTTCGAGGAAAAGCTATAATATTTATGTACTTGTAGCAATTGTGAATAGAATACAAGTTAGCGCATCCTATTCAAGAATATTTCAACTGATGGAAAATGATACAATTGCAACTCCCAGGAAATGCTTTATTCAGGGATGAAAGATCTCCGCGGTTTCACGGATTTCCGCGATTATTTATATTTACAGATTAACTTTAAACATTTAATAAAATGATATGTATATGACAACACTTGGGAGAGTTCAAATCCCATTTTTAAATGACCTTAGATGTTGCTAGAACATCAAACCCAAACAAGAGCGAGTCCGGTATGGGCGATAATACAGTCACAACAAGGTTAGTTGAAAACTGACTTCTGGTATTTTTCTGAGAATCCCTGACAGTGCTAAGTCTATGGGAGAAGATCAGCGTTATCGCGGAAATTTGCTGTTGGCGGCCTGATTTCCGCGATTTTAGCCGGAGACCACTTTCATCCTTGTTTATTTCAATCATTAACTCCCGCCCCTCCCCCCCCCCCTCACACACACACCTCTCCTCGCTCCCACTCCACCACTATTCGTCTAATGGCGTGGACTATTCTCGCGGGAGCGATTAAATCGTCTGCTCTGTTCCTGATTGGCAGATTTAGGAGAGCCCCCCCCCCCCCCTCCTTCTATGACTCACTTTAAACCCAGTCATGATTTCGTGGTTGAGTGGGTGGGAGGGAGGCAATGGTCAGTAAGTAGTCATTGTTTAAAAACAATTGGTAAAAGAATTTTATTCATATTCATCTTTTGTCAGTGGCGTAGCACTGGTCGCCGACTGTTAGTGTTACAGGTATATAGGTATTTACACACATTTGATACATGGTTTATATAGTAAATTGAAGTGTGAAGTAAAGTTTTGTATATATATATTCTTACTGCTGAATTTATTTACCATGCTCATAACGGATAAGTGTGTTAACAGTTGTTTTCACCGCTAGGAAGCACTAATCCAATTCGATTTAAATATTTAGTTTTTGTAATAATCTTTTTTTTTTTTTTCTTGTTTTTTTTCTTGAGGCTGTATTTATACTGTCCATAGCATGTAAGCCCGGGTAACCAGGCTTGTTTTCAATGCTGGCCAGCTGTAGTGTTGGTGTTGTCTTACCAAGCAGTAACTGCTGATAAGTTATTTGATTGTCTGCATTTCAGTAGCAGATATATCTCTTGCTTGTTGTTTATGGCTTGTAAACTGTTGGTAGATTGCAAACAGTCCAGAATCCAGCTTTTACTATACTTTGTGCATCTGTGTAAGAATAAGAAATAAGATACAGCTTTATAGTTGACTGTAGTACCCACCGTCCACCAGACCGGATACGGTGGCTGAATCCCAGCCGAGTCAAAGCAATGATTTATAAAAATTGATACTTGTCGCTACTTAGCCTGGCGCTCAGTATTAATAGGATAGTACAAGGACTGGTTAGCACAGTATCAGGATAATGTGACTGTGTGGGATATCGGGTCATGGTGCTGGTGGACTGGACTCTCCGTGGGGCAACACTATAAATTTGCCATGAGTGCACGCTGCCACAAATCGGTACCCATCCTGATATGACTATAGATGTTGCTAGGACGTAAAACAACAACAATCAAACAAGTACCATCCACCAGTTTTGGGCCGGAATTTTCAATCACGGACAGTTGGTCTTCCTCATTCCACTGCTCCTTGACCTATCCTAGTAATGCTGGTTGCCAGGCTACGTAGTAACTAGTTTAAATTTATTTAAAGCTGCACATTCTGATTAAAACTTTTTAAATCCAAAGCATTTATCTAGATTTTATTCTACATATCTAACTTAGATACTGGTGCACTTATTAAAACATTTGTCACCACATAGAAGGGAATACTTCAGAAGCCTATGGTGTCAGAGTTTTGGTGTGCTTGCCAAAATTAATTTGGCATGTTTGCACTTCAAATATCTCAAAAATAAAAGTTACTTCAAACTAAAGTAAGGTAGATTATAATGATCAACCTAATATATTCATCTCAGAAATTCTAAACCATCGGACTATGCAACTTTAAGGAAGGGAATTTTCCTATTGCACTAATAGACTACATCACGGTTCCAGCAGCGCGGTGCATTGTGGGATGCAAAACAACCCCCCCAAAAGCACATGGCACATGCTAATACACTGGGTGCAGCTATGAAATGTGCTAGTTTCAGCTCATCTCAGCTCTTGTTTGCAACATAGAATAGCAACTAAAAATATATATATAATAAATTAAGATATTAATCTTTTATCCAGCATTTCATTTACATCAATATAATCAGCACATCTTATGCCATGTGCCTTTAGATTTAGAAAGATCTAGGCACTCAGACTAGTGTAAGAGCCATAGCCAGAGTACTCAATGCATTGTCAATGGCAGTGAGTAATCTCCATACAGAAAAAGTAAAATACTGATAAACCACACAACCTAGTCAAAAACCGCTTGGAACAGATATAGAAAACATGTTTAACAAAAAGATTATATTAAATTGATAAGGTTAGGGTTTTGGATTTCTATTAATTTTGAATAAAACTGACGTTTTTCAATGCGGGTATCGGCAAACTCAATGGCCATACGCCTTTGCTTTGCTCCCAAGGCCGTTTTCAGCGCATGCGCAGTCGGAACCGTGATGCGCAGTCGGAACAGTGATGTAGTCGGAACCGTGATTTACATCAATATAATCAGGATATCTTATGCCATGTGCATTTAGATTTAGAAAAATCTAGGCACTCAGACTAGTGTTAGAGCCATAGCCAGAGTCAGTTTTACTTATTTTATTCATGTTTTTATTTATATCCTATGGTTAATGACATATGTAGAAATAGAAAATGAGTAGGGTTAATCAGATATTTGTTATATATTTCTTTGAAACAAGTTTTTGTAGACACATTTGATATTTTAATATTTAGAACAAGAATTACTTAATTCTGGCTAATCAATGGTGATGTAAACATCAGCCTGTAAATTGACTGAAATTGTATGTTTCTTAGCTCAAAATGCTTAATTATGGAGAGTTGTGTCTTAATCATATTCATTATATTATTATATTGCATCCTTCCTTCCATTTTTGTGCCAAAGTGTTTCTAATTATTTTGAATAATATGCCAGTTTTGCCATACGTGTATCGGCAAACTCAATGGCCGTACACTGTACTCAATGCATTGTCAATGGAGTGAGCAATCTCCATACAGAAAAAGTAAAATATTGATAAAACCACACCACCCAACCACAAACCGCTTGGAACACATATAGAAAACATGTTTAACAACAAGATTATATTAAATTGATGAGGTTAGCGGTTTGCATTTCTATTAATTTTGAATAAAACTAATGTTTTTCACTGCGCGTATTGGCAAACTCAATGGCCGTACACCTTTGCTTTGCTCCCAATGCTGTTTTCAGCGCATGCGCAGTCGGAACCGTGATGTAGTCTATTAATGCTGAACGCCAAGCCAGGGACTACAGTGAAACCTCTCTAACGGACAACCTCCACAGATTGACCAGTCCCCTATATCAATCATCTTATTTGTGTCCCAAATGTTCGCCCATACAATACCATTGTAATGATAAATAAATAATAATAAAAACCTCCCTAAACCTGCCACCTCCCTAAATGGACCATTTAAAGTCGGTCCCATAGTTGGTCGATCTAGAGAGGTTTTACTGTAGTATAAATTTGTCTAAGATTAAGCTTGACTCGGAACAGGGTTCGAATCCCATCACCTACCAAAAAACGGGGGGGGGGCGGGGCGGACATTCAAATTCCTATTCGTTTCATATTCGTTTGCATATTCGCATCATGTACTCATGTCGTGCCCGTGCCTGCGATATGTTCGAGTGGAGAGCTTAACCACATGGTTCACTGCGCATACCAGAATGTAGGCGGCTACCTACAGCCTGTAGCCAGCCTCGGCCGCAGATATAATCGGTTTGCCCGTGACCTTTGCCCGTCGTGCCTAGCCTCCCGAGGGCCGTGTGCTTATCGGCCCCTCTGCCTCTGCCTCTGCCTCTGCCTCTGCCTCCAGCTCTCCATTTCCCTATCTCCCTCTGCCTCTGCCTCTCATTCTGCCTCTCACTCTGCATCTGCCTCTGCCTCTCATTCTACCTGTTCCTGTTCCTATTCCCTCTCCCTCCCCTCTTATCCCTCCGTCTACCCCTCTCCCTCCCCTCCCCTACCCTCCGCTCCCCTCCCCCCTCTTATCCCCCCCTCTACCCTCTCCCTCCCCTCCCTTTCCCTCCCCCCTTATCTCTCCCCTCCCCTCTTATCCCTCCCCTCTTATCCCTCCCTCTCCATCCCCTCCCCTCTTATCCCTCCCTTCTCTATCCCTCCCCTCTCCCATCCCTTCCCCTCCCCTCCCCTCCCACCCCATTCCCTCCCACCCCATTCCCTCCCCTGTCTTGTTAGCGCGGTCAGCCGGCTGGCGTGAGCGCCCCGGCCGGTCTGACCGATAGGGGCGACACGTGCCGGGGGCGAGTAGCTGGTGATTACAGCGCCACCCTGCGGGCCGGGCCTCGTCTGTCCGCTGCCCCCGTGACCCCTTCTTCGGTCAGCCTTCCCAAAGACACTATAACACTAAGACGACTCACTCCCTATCTCTCCCATGGTAATGTAAATTTTGTAGTGCCATCTTGTGGTGGGTTTGATCAGCCTGGCTGCTGGGTGGTGTTTCACATGTAAACACATAGAAGGCGAGAGGGTGAGTTTTAAATAAAATAAGAGAGATTGCCTGGCATTTGGATGCCTACTTCCTGGTCCCCACCTCCCTCTGCCCTGCTCTCCCTCATTCTCCCACCCTCCCTCGCACTCTCACCCTCCCTCCCCCTCCGACCCTCCCTCCTCCCAGCCTCACCACCCTTCCCCATCCCTTCAGCGTCCTCCCCTTCCCTCACGCCACTTCCATCCCCTCCCCTCGCCCCTCTGTCCCACCCTTCCCCGGCCTCACCACCCTTCCATCTCCCTATCTTCCTCCTCCTTCTTCCCCCTTCCTCTCTGCCTCCCCCTTCCACTCCCACACACTATCTCCTCCCCTCCCCTCCTCACCCCCCTCAAGCGGTGCTCTCACACAACACCTCCCTCCCCCACACTCCCTCTTCCTCCCCCGCACTCCCTCTCCTCCCCCGCATTCCCTCTCCCCCATCCCCTACTCACCCACCTCACTCGGTGCTCTCACCTCACACCTCACACCTCACTATCCCCTCCCTGATGTAAGCTGGGGGGGAGGTCCCCACTGGTTGCATGTTGCTATACTCCTATAGAACTCCCATCACCACCGCTACACCCACCCTGCCCCTCCACCCACCCACCCCACCACCACCACCACCACCACCACCACCACCACCACCACCACCACCACCACCACCACCACCACCACCGTACACACATTCCACCAGCATCCTTCTTCAGAGATGAAAGACCTCCGCGGATTTCAGGGATTTCTTATATCCACCGATTAACGTTACATTTTTTTCCAAAAGGTGTGATGTATATGACAACAGTTGGGTGGTTCGAATCCCATATTTATATGACCTTAGATGTAGTTAGAACATAAAACCTAAGCAAGAAACTGTTAGATATGGGTGATAATGCAATCACAACAAGGCTAGTTGAGACCTGACTTCCGGTATTTTTCGGCGATTCCCTGACAATGCTAAACCTATGGGAGAATATCAGCATTTCCGTTTTTTTTCCCCGGAGACCACTTTCATCCCTGCTTCTTCCAGCACACTGACACACGCACACACTCAAGCACACACACCATTCGCACAACCCATTATAACACTATCAAAATGATCAAACCCACCACCTGGTGCGCTGGCTGTTCTCTTGATTACACAGTACATGCTGAGTGAACCGTCTTAGTGTTATAGGGTCTTTGGCCTTCCCAAACTGATGGGCTTCCAGTGGCAAAGGTGCCCCCATGAACCTAGCGGCAAGCTCTGCTGCTGCTGCTGCTTCTGCTGCTGCCGCCATAGAACCAGTGATGATGCCATGCAAGTGGAACAGTATCCTACTGCATGATTATAACCCAGCGCAATACTCTATGCTTGAGACCAGTTGTGACCACTTTTTGACCACAACAAAAATAGGTGGTCGCAAAGTGGTCCTCCAAATTTCCAAATTTACAGTTAGATTAAAATGTACAAACTTTCCCCCAACTTTGTTTCAACTTTTTTTCTTGTAAGACTTAATTTTGTTTTGCTCTACTGTAATCAATAAAAATCTTGTTTGAATGTGTTGTGTATACATGTTAAAATGATGTCCTGGATGTGTGTTTAAAGCTGCATAATCTGAAGAAGCATATTGTTTTCAAAACCAAAACAGTTACTTAAATTTGATCCTACATATCTAATACCCCCAGTCACATGAGGCCTGCTTTTGCTTACAATCGATTCGCGATGTCAAAACGTCCTACTAACGTCCTCCTTACGCCCTCTTTGCGCACTGGCGCCACAAGGTTACCAACCTCCCGGCGTCCATTTTGGAAATTTTGGATGCAAGGAGGTTGCAGCTGCTGCACTTTCAACCTCCTTGCGATCAGTCCGGTCGGCGTCATTCAAAACTAGTTGGCGACCTGGCGCCGGCCTTGCACTGACCTCTTGGTTGGTGAGTCGGCCTGGCGGCGCCAACACATGCGATGCCGCACTCACCGTGTGGTCGGCGCCGACTCGGCGCCACCCTTTCCCCAACCTGACGCTGACCCAGCACCTGGCACTGACCCAGCGCCGTCCTGGCGTCGACTTGGCGCCGACCACGTATTTGAATCAATGTATCGAGTGGGACGCTGGGAGGTTGGCGTCCTTTTGGGCATAAGGAGGTTGGCGCCAAACGCTGGCTCTCGTGTGACTGGGGTATAACTGAGATACTAATGCACTCATTTGTTGTCACATAGAAGACAATACTGAGTCAATTTAATAGAACTTATTTCTGCATTAGCCTATTGTGTCACAGTTTTGACATGCTTACTAAAATTAATTTGGCATGTTTGCACTTCAAATATCTCAAAAGTTAGCGATTTAAAATGAAAGTTACTTCAAGCTAAAGTAAGGTAGATAATGATCAATTTAATATATTTATCTTTAAAAAATGACGGAAACTCAAAACCACTGGACTATGCAACTTCAATCATATGGCAGTGATTTCTAGAATTGTTAATAGCACATACCCTGGTCAAACTTCGGCCAGGTTTCGCTTGCGACCACCTTACAGCCAGTGCGGTTGTCGACCGCTCGTGACCACTCGCCAATGTTTAGGGAGTTTGGCCGCCTTGCAGTTTCTGAGCGGTTGCCGACCAGTCACTGACCAAAGTTCTGATGTTCCTGGCGCATCGGTCCCCGATGTTTAAGGGGTTTGTTCGCCGAGTCGGCGACTGCTTGGCGACCAAAATTCTCATTCTCCTGGCACGGCGTTCGCATAGTGGTTGCCAACTTCTCACGGCCACTTACCGACTGCACTGGTCGCAAGGAGGTTGCAAGTGCAGCAGCTGCAACCTCTGTGCGACCAAAATCTCCCCAAATGGTCGGCGAGTGGTCGCCAACCACTCACCGACTGGTTGTATGGTGGTCACAAATTGATCGCAAGTGAACGCAGGCCTAGTGTGACGGGTGTAATAACTGTTTGGGTGTGGTCCCGGATGAAATGTTGGTCGACTGAGGGCACATGGCGTTTGGGGGTGTGGTGCTGGTATTGGCGTGATGTATGACACGTGATACATAGCAGGGCTGGCCGTGTTTTACATGAGAGTGGTGTTGACAGGTTACATGGTGGTGCCACCAGACGGGGTGGCTGAATGAGTTGAGCGTCCGTCTCCCGTTTTGGTAGATCGTGGGGTTCGAACCCGTTGGTTACATGGTGGTGCCACCAGACGGGATGGCTGAATGAGTTGAGCGTCCGTCTCCCGTTTTGGTAAATCGTGGGGTTCGAACCTGTTGGTTACATGGTGGTGCCACCAGACGGGATGGCTGAATGAGTTGAGCGTCCGTCTCCCGTTTTGGTAGATCGTGGGGTTCGAACACGTTGGTTACATGGTTGTGCCACCAGACGGGGTGGCTGAATGAGTTGAGCGTCCGTCTCCCGTTTTGGTAGATCGTGGGGTTCGAACCCATAGGTTACATGGTGGTGCCACCAGACGGGATAGCTGAATGAGTTCAGCGTCCTCCCGTTTTGGTAGATCGTGGGGTTCAAACTCATAGGTTACATGGTGGTGCCACCAGACGGGGTGGCTGAATGAGTTGAACGTCCGTCTCCCGTTTTGGTATATTGTGGGATTCTAAACTCGGTCGAGTCAAACCAATGACGTCAAAATTTATACTTGTCGCTTCCTAGCCATGCACTCGGCATTATTAGGATAGGGCAAATACTGGTTGGCTCAGTGTCAGGATAATGTGACTGAGTGGGATACCAGGTCATGGTGCTGGTGGCCTGGTCTCCCTGTGGGGCAGCACTATAAAGTTGCCATGAGTGCGCACTGTCACAAGTCAGTACCTGTCCTGATATGACCTTAGATATTGTCAGGACGTAAAACTCCCAACAACCAACCATGGTGGTGTTAGTGTGGCAAACTGGCATATGGTGATGGTGTAGTATGTGGTGGTGTGCTATGTGGTAGTAGTAAGGCTGGTGTGGTACACGGCTGTGGTTATATGTGTGGTAGATGTTAGTGGTATATTATTATTATTATTATTATTATTATTGTTATTGTTACTATTGCTAGTGTTGTAAACTTGTATGTGTGGTTCACGATAGTGTTGGCATGGTACAGTGCAATAATGATGGTGTCGTAAAATAATACTCCTCTCCTCTCCTCTCCTCTCCTCTCCTCTCCTCTCCTCTCCTCTCCTCTCCTCTCCTCTCCTCTCCTCTCCTCTCCTCTCCTCTCCTCTCCTCTCCTCTCCTCTCCTCTCCTCTCCTCTCCTCTCCCCTCTCCTCTCCTCTCCTCTCCTCTCCTCTCCTCTCCCCTCCCCTCCCCTCCCCTCCCCTCCCCTCCCCTCCCCTCCCCTCCCTCCCCTCCCTCCCCTCCCTCCCCTCCCCCCTCCCTCCCCTCCCCTCCCCTCCCTTCCCCTCCCTTCCCTCCCTTCCCTGCCCCTTCCCTCCCCCTCCTCTCCCCTCCCCCTCCTCTCCCTCTCCTCTCTCCATCCCTCTCCATCCCTCCCCTACCCTCCCCTGCTTGCCTCTCCTCTCCCCCAAATAAATAAATTAATATATCAATTTTTTTACTTTCTAATCTATTTTTTCCACGTCACAAAACCCCCCAACAAAATCGACATATTTTGATAGAAAAAAGCTGTTATCAATCCTGTCAATCCCCTTCCATCTGCTAGTGTAAATAGCACTCCGTGTTCCGTGGTGTCAGTCGGCTTCCTTTGTCAATGCCATTCTTTGCATTTGGGCGTGGTTTCCGGTCGGTGCACAGCTACTGCCATAAAGGGCAATGCAGTGTTGGGCCTGCGGGTGAATTAGGGGCTGCGTAACACCTACTGCCTCACACTGGGCTGAGTTGGTTGTTGGGGTTTTACTTCATGGCAACATCTAGGGTCATATCAGGACGGGTACCGACTTGTGACAGTGCGCACTCATGGCGACTTTATATTTCCCTTAGGAACAAATTATATAACTGTGAGCTTTTTAAATGCACAGTGTCTTTTGACACATAATTGATTGGATGCTTTTGCACTCTGTAAAAGCGATAGTTGAATAACAAAAAAATTCTCGCCATGCATATGGCCTATGCTGTTGACACAGCGTAAAGAAAGCACCAATCAAATTTTTATTGTGCTACCCCACTCGGAAACCAGGCCGCCAGCACCATGACCTGATAACCCACTCAGTCACATTATCCTGACACTGAGCCAACCAGTCCTTGTCCTATCCTAATAATGCCGAACGCTTGGGTAGGAAGCGACACGTATGCATTTTTGAAGTGATTCGGTTTGACTCGACCAGGGTTTGAACCGGTGGTTTCGAATCCCACGATCTACCAAATTGGTAGACGAATGCTCAACTCATTCGGCCATCCCGTCTAGGCTCTGTGTACTACCTACTGCTTTCACACTGGGCTGAGTGACCCGCTGGCTACTGGGAGGGGGCGAGGGGGGTTATGGTGTAAATATATCCCGGCAGAATGACATTTATTATCCCAACCGAAGAGGCAATGATACGGTCATATGATTCACACCTAGAGGTGTAATATGATTGATGGGGTGAAGTAAAATGCAGTAAAACCTCTCTAAATCGACCGACCATGGGACCGACTTTAAATGGTCCATTTAGGGAGGTGGTCGGTTTAGGGATTTTTTTTTTTTATCGTTACAATGATATTGTATGGGCGATCATTTAGGACACAAATAAAGCGATTGGTATAGGGGAGGGGTCGATCTGTGTATGTGATCGGCTAGAGAGGTTTTTCTATAGTTCTAAAGGTTCTGAGCAATTTCTCACCACTGCCCACAAAATGCGCTGACATACAGAATCACAAATATGGAGACGGTGCCTGCTAGAAAACATGGATTTGGTTCAGCTTTTGATTAGAACATGAGAAACTACATATTATGATCCTGGTTGCGTGTTTGTTTGTTGTTTTATATCCTAGTGTAGTAGTCTGCACTGACCTCTCAGGCAAGTAACCACATAGACAGGTAGGCGTGGGTAGTGTGGTAATATCAGGGAGCCTAGGTGGTGTAATGGTTAACACACTGGCCTGGAATGCAAAGAGATGTGGGTTCGAGTCCCACTCTAGGCGCAATATTTCCCATTTTCATCACCCCCACGACACTGGCTGCCTTGACCATGATCCTATACAAGCTATGCGCTGTATGGTTGTTGATCCTACCCTGTGTATGTATGTGTTAGTGCTTTGCCTGTATGTATGTAATTGTAAGCATTAATAGACTTACAATTCCAGGGGGATGAGTGTAGTAGTCTGCACTGACCTCTCAGGCAAGTAACCACATAGACAGGTAGGCGTTGGTAGTGTGGTGATATCAGTGAACCAAACTGGTGTAATGGTTAGCACACTGGCCTGGAATGCAAAGAGATGTGGGTTTGAATCCAGCTCTAGGCACAATAGTTCTCATTTTCATCACCCCGACGACACTAGCAACCGCTAATGGTTATATCAGGACGGGTACCGACTTGTGACAGTGCACACTCATGGTGACTTCATAGTGTTGCCCCACTTGGGAGACCAGACCCCTGTCACTGTGACCCAATATCCCACACAGTCACGTTATCCCGATACTATGCTAACCAGTCCTTGTCCTATCTTATTAATGCCGGGCATCAGGCTAAATTGTGAGAAGTATCAATTTTGTAAGTCATTGGTTTGACTCGACTGCGATTCAAACTCCTGACCTTCCACACAGGAAGCCTCCGCACTACCGATTCGACAACCGCATTCAGTGCCAGTTGCGTGTGAGGCTGTGTGTATATGTATGTATAACATATGTGTGTGGTATATGTGCATATATGTGAGTGTGCAGTGGTGCGTGGTGGGAGGGGAGAGGACCCAGACACTCATCAGCGCTCTTTGTTATGGTTGGTTGGTTTTTAGAGTCCTGGCAACATCTAAGGTCATATCAGGACCGGTACCAACATGTGACAGTGCGCACTCATGGTGACTTTGTAGTGCTGCCCCAGTGGGAGACCAGGCTGCCAACACCATGACCTGATATCCCACTCACTCACATTATCCTGACACCAAACCAACCAGTCCTTGCCTGGCTTGCCATATCCGAATAATGCAGAGTGCCTGGTTAGGAAGCGGCAAGTATAAATTTTGTACGTCATTGGTTTGACTCGATCGGGAATTGAACTTTTGACCTTTCGCACGGGAGGCATGTGCTCTACCGATTCAGCCACTGCGTCCAGTATCTTTGTTATGGTGACACTCTTAGTCATAGCTCTTTTTGAAAAAGTAATTCCACATCAGAAGCATATGACACATTCTCACCCTTCACGATGTCCTATGTCATCATCTTTCCCCTCTCCCTCTCCCTCTCCCTCTCCCTCTCCCTCCTATCCGGCTCCTTTACACATACTTCCTGGTCACTCCACTCAGCCACCGCAATCATTGGAGGCATTCGATTGGGACCTTTCCATCCGCAGGTATAGAAACCCACTTCCTGTCCCAGTTGAATAGGAATTTGTAAAGAAATATTTTGATATGCGTATAGAAAGGCCCAGTCGAATACGTCCAATGTTCACTCTACCCACTTTTCTGTCCAATGTCACGCCCAACTCTCACTGTGAACCAGCGGCGGGGAGGGGGGCAGTGGGGCGTTACATGGCACAGGCAAGCAGTGAGAGATTCTGTATAATATGCAGACAGTGAGAAATTCTTTACATGACATATATACAATGAAACCTTCTGTACATGACACATATAGACAATGAGACGTTTTGTATATGACACAATGACAGTGAGGAGTTGTGTACATGGCACATATAAACAACAGTGAGGAGTTCTGTACATGACACATATAGATAGTGATGAGTTCTGTACATGGCACACATAGACAGTGAGAGGTTCTGTACATGACACACATAGACAGTGAGAGGTTCTGTGCATGGCACCATAGACAGTGAGAGGTTCTGTACATGACACATATATATATAGTGACGAGTTCTGTACATGACACATAGACAGTGAGAGGTTATGTACATGACACATGTAGATAGTGACAAGTTATGTGCATGGCACATATAGACAGTGAGAGGTTCTATCCATGACACATATACAGTGAGGAGTTGTGTACATGACACACATAACCAGTGAGAGGTTCTGTACATGACACATATTATAGATAGTGACGAGTTTTGGAACTCGGCACATATAAACAGTGAGAGGTTCTGTCCATGACACATAGACAGTGAGGAGTTATGTGCATGACACATACAGGCAGTAATAGGTTATGTACATGACACATACAGGCAGTAACATGTTCTATACATGACACACATGGGCAGTGACAGGTTCTGTGCATGACACATACAGAAGTCCAGAGGTTTAGAACCTGACATACAAACATTTTGAGGCAGTGGGAGGTCTATAACTATTTAGTATAAGGCCACACAACCAATTCGCTGGCTCTGCAAACAGACCAATTAAAACCTACTTTTTATATCTTCTTATGTTACCCATTGCTCACGCAGTGATAATAACGCCACCTGGTGGAGCCCGCTGGCATTTACCACCTCCTTTATGGGCAGGGATAGTGGAGTGCGGGGAGGGGCGGGTGGGGGGGGGGGGGGTCGTGGCTCTGCTATATAGGGTATGCACTGACGTCACGCTAAACGGAAGTGCCGCCATTGTGGCGATAGTAACAACAATAATAAACACACTGTCACAGTGCAAACTCAATGGCTATGAGCAATCTTCATACAAAAAAGTGAAATATCTCTAAAACCACACCACCTAGAAACAAATCGCTTGGTACACATATAGAAAACATGTTTACCAAAAAGATTATATTAAATTGATAAGGTTAGGGTTCTGCATTTCTATTAATTTTGAATAAAACTAATGTTTTGCGCTGCGCGTACCAGCAAACTCAAGTCATTGTCAATGGTCGTGAGCAAACTTCATACAGAAAAAGTGAAATATCTCTAAAACCACACCACCTAGACACACACCGCTTGGAACACATATAGAAAACATGTTTAACTAAAAGATTATATTAAATTGATACAGTTAGGGTTCTGCATTTCTATTAATTTGGAATAAAATAGACGTTTTGCACTGCGCGTACCGGCAAACTCAATGCATTGTCAATGGCCGTGAGCAATCTTCATAGAGAAAAAATTAAATATCTCTACAAACACACCACCTAGAAACAAATCCCTTGGTACACATATAGAAAACATGTTTACCAAAAAGATTATATTAAATTGATATGGTTAGGGTTCTGGATTTCTATTAATTTTGAATAAAACTAATGGTTTGCACTGCACGTACCGTCAAACTCAATGCATTGTCAATGGTCATGAGCAATCTTCATACAGAAAAAGTGAAATATCTCTAAAACCACACCACCTAGAAACAAATCGCTTGGTAGACATATAGAAAACATGTGTACCAAAAAGATTATATTAAATTGATACGGTTAGGGTTCTAGATTTCTCTTAATTTTGAATGAAATAGACGTTTTGCACTGCGTGCACCGGCAAACTCTGTGGGTTGTTTACTAGTTGATATCGCCAGAATGGCCGCGCATCCGGTTGATGACGTCACGTGAATACCCTATATTGCTACCATCACCTACCGGACGCGGTGACCGAATCGGTAGAGTGCAGGCTTCCCGGGTGGAAGGTCGGGAGTTGTAATCCAAGCCGATGATTTATAGAAATTTATACTTGTCGCTACTTAGCCTGGTGCACGGCATATTACTAAGATAGGGCACGGACTGGTTACCTCGCATATCAGGATAATGTGACTGAGTGGGATATTGGGTCATGGTGCCATCGGCCTGATCTCCCAGTGGGGCAGCACTATAAAGTAAAGTAACCATGAGTGTGCACTGTGTCGGTACTCATCCTGATATGACCATAGATGTTGGTAGGACGTAAAACTCCAACAGCCAACCAACCAGCACTATAAAGTCACCATGAGTGTGCACTGTCACAAGTCGGTATATGACCATTAGAGGTTGCTGGGATGTAAAACCCCAACAACCAACTACCCAGCTACCATCACCTGACAGACCTTGCCTACGGTATACAACGAGCCGTGTGACCTTTGTAACAATGGGTTACATCCTTCACCTGGTTGGGTACATTAAAGCTAAGATTCCATATACGTGGCATGCCATTCACATTCGCATTCGCAATGATTGGTCCATTGAGCGATCCACTTTGCTATCCACGCATTCACATTCGCGCGTTTACATTCTTTTCCATTTTTTGTCGCATTAACATTCACATACTGCGTATATATGGAATCTTAGCTTGAGTCAGAAAATGAGAACCAGCTCCATTAGAACTGAATAGGACTACAGTGATTACTATTTTCCCTGTAGCACACTTGATTAGAAATAATAGCGCTGTGAACCAGGTTGAAGCTGCAGTCCGGTGAAGCCATAACATATTCGAAACCAAAGAACTTCTGGGGCCATATGTATGGGCAACATTTTATCGGCTCCGGTGTTAAAGGTGGGTCCCGGGTTATCTAACGCCGGTGTTCCAGATGTGTCATGGGGTATTATGTGTCCAAAGCGCGGCAGGGTTAGTTAACGTATCAGCCTTAGTGGTGAGCCTGTAGCCGGCGAGCACTGCTATTTGTTTGGTTTACATTCGTCGATTGCGTTAATAACGGTTCGATTTTAGGGTTAATTTGATTAAATTTCACTTATTGCGTATGTAATTCTGTTAAATATGATCGCATTGAATAGATTTGGGCATAATCGGTCCCTAACATCGACTTTAAGCTTGAGATGGATTGGGGTTAGCGTAGATGCCTTTAAACTCGCGGTGTTCGTCTAACGCCGACACATACATACAGAGTTTTTGCCGCTAACCCGGTAAACCCGTCGAAAACCAGCTTCGCCGCGCTAACCCCGACTCATACATATGGCCCCTGTAGATTTGATGCCGCATACCCAGCTTAGCTGTATACTGGTGCGCTTATTAAAGTTGCAGAGTCCGATGGTTTTGAGTTTCTGTCATTTTTCCGAGATAAATAGATTAAATTGATTATTATAATATCGTTTGAAGTAACGTTTATTTTGAATGGCTAACTTTTGAGATATTTAAACTGCAAACATGCTGTGTTAATTTTGGCAAGCACGCCAAAACTGACACCATAGGCTTATGCAGTAACATGTTTGATTAAATTGACTCTGTATGCCCTTCTATGTGGCAACACAATCTTATTAAGTTTGTTTGTTTGTTGTTTTACGTCCTAGCAACAGCTAAGGTCATATCAGGACGGGGCTTATTAAGTGCATCAGTATCTAAGTGAGATATGTAGACTCAATTCTAGATAATTGTTTTGGTTTTGAAAATTTGATGCTTCATCAGACAATGCAGTTTTAAGTCAGAAGACGAGAACTGGATAGGACTAGAGTGATTACTATTTTCCCTGTAGCACACTTGATTAGCGCTGTGAACCAGGTTAAAGCTGAATAGACCGATGAAGGCATCACATTTCCGAAACCAAAAGCCTGCCGTAGATTTTATGCTTCATATACTGATGCACTTATTAAACATTTCTTGTTGCATAGAAGGGTATGCTAAATCTAAGGTAATTTAATACCGGGATGAAAGATCTAGACGATTTCGCGGATTTCTGCTACTTTTTATATTCACCAATTAACTTAATAAAATGCCAGTGTAGTTGACAACAGTTGGTTAGTTCGAATCCCATTCTTATATGGCCTTTGATGTTGCTAGAACATAAAACCCAAGCAAGAAATAGTTAGGAATGGGCGATAATATAATCACAACAAGGCGCCAAGATTTCCGCGTTCTTTGGTGGGTTTAAATTTTTGTAATTAAAAAAGATATTTGACCAGATACCACCTTCATTCCTGCTTAATAGAACCAGTTACTTCTGAAGCCCATGGTGCTAGCATCTCAAAAACCGTTGAAAATCAAATTCCTTTTATATGAAAGTAACTTGATTTCTCTTTCTAATGATACCAAATTTAGCCTCCTTGGTATTACTGGTTAGGATATGAGATAGGATATGAGATAGGATATGAGTGATAGACAAATAAGTGTTCACACTTCCTGTCTACCATTCGCTATGAGATAGGATATGAGATAGGATATGAGATATGGTATGAGATATGGTATGAGATATGGTATGAGATTTATGATATGAGATATAGGATATGAGGTATGATATGATAATATATGATATGATAATATATGTGATATGAGATATGATATGAGATATGATATGAGATATGGCAGGTGCATTCAGGCGCTCCTGGACTGTAAGCATGTGTAACTTGCAGGCGCATTTGGACGCTTCCGACTTTAAAGCATTAAAGACGGAATCACACAAATCTCAGAAGTCTTTTTTCAGGTACATATATAATGGCAGTAAATTTGAAGCTAATAAATTCTCCTCTCTCTTTTTCTTCCACGCAGAGAATTCTGACCCTTCTGCCAGAGCTGATACACAAGCGGTGGCAGTATCACAGCATAGGTGAGTACAGGAGTGTATGTGATGGAATCTCGCAACACATTTCCACTTTTATTTATCCTGCGGAATACATATTGATTCAAGCAGTCTAGAATGTTCTTTCTGTGGAACTTAAAGAGGGAGTAACGTGACCAACACAACTTTACTAATTCACAGATGAGACTCTCTCAAAAGGTGCTAAGCAATATGGGACAAAACTTTGTCCATAGTAACGATCAACACACTATCTACTTAAGCATTTGCTCAAGATAAACTGATTTGTTTTTTACATGGTGTTTCATAATCTCAATAGAATACATATTGATTTGAAGCAAATGTCCTTGTGTTTTCAGTGTAACCGTTTCTGTGCTGTTTTGTGTCAATCATTACTATGGACAAAAAAACCGAAGAGCTAGCACCTTTTGAGACAGGCTCAGATATCATGATCGGATATGACTATTCATAGGTTGTTGTATTTTGAAACTGCCTATTCCTGCCTATTCTATGACTGGATGCAGTGGTCGAATCGATAGAGCGCAGGCTTCCCGTGCGGAAGGTCGGGAGTTCGATTCCCGGTCGAGTCAAGCCAATAACTTATATAATTGATACTTGTCGCTTCTTAGCTTGGCGCTCAGCATTAATAGGATAGGGCAAGGACTGGTTAGCACAGTATCAGGATAATGTGACTGAGTGGGATCTTGGGTCATGGTGTCAGTGGCCTGATTTCCCAGAGGGGCATCATTATAAAGTCGCCATGAGTTTGCACTGTGAAAACCCCAGAAACTAACCGCCCTCTCTTGAATGATCTGTTTTCATTCTTTCCTTAACAACTTTAGACTAATAAAGCAGTTAAAACATGTTTTTCTCTCTTTCAGGACGGCTTATGAAGAAGCTCCTTCACACAGGGAACTCAATCAAGGTAAACCAGTTTTAAAATAAATACATTTATACATACATACATACATACATACATACATACATACATACATACATACATACATACATACGTACATACATACATACATACATACATACGTACGTGCGTGCGTGCGTACGTACGTACATGCATGCATGCATGCATGCATGCATACATACATACATACATACATACATACATACATACATACATACATACATACATTTCCTGTGCTGGTAGATCGTGGGGTCTTGGGTTTGAACCCTGGTCCAGTCAAACCAATGACTTAAAAATTGATGCTTGTCGCTTCCTAGCCAGGCACTCGGCATTATTAGGACAGGGCAAGGACTGGTGTGCTCAGTGTCAGGATAATGTGACTGAGTGGGATACCAGGTCATGGTGCCAGCAGCCTGGTTTCCCAGTGGGACAGTACTATAGTCGCCACGAGTGCGCACTGTCACAAGTCGGTACCCGTCCTGATATGACCTTAGATGTTGCAAGTATGTAAAATAACAACAAACAAAACAACCCATTCAGCCATTTATTTCACAAATAACAAACCAAAAAAAAACCACCCCCACTAAATACGAAATAAGCTACATTTTGGTGGGCTTTTGTATTTTTACTATTAATAATTATCGACTTCGAACTGTGTCGCGAGTGGCTCATGGCAACTAAAATAGCATTACGACGTTACATTTGTAACATTATTTCTGACTCAAATAGACGGTCTATGCAGTGTCTACTTCCCTGTTTGTGCTGCCAGACGCTGTGTATATTGCATACATATTATTGACCTAGCGGCAATGCAATTAAAAGCAAATGCCGTATTTTCTCGATTGGACTGGTATACTATGTGTACTTATTTGTTTTCGGTAAATAGTCATTAAATTGAATATCTAAAAAAAAAATTATTTAAAAAAGATTATAGCAAAAGCAAAAACCATGTCTAAATAAAGAGGATGTGCAGTGAGTTGCACTAACCTTTAAACAACCATATAACAGGCATGTGTAGGTTGATTGCACCAGAGCATCTAGGTCGCATAATGGTTAGGACGCTGGCCCCAGAATGACAACACTATAAAGTCGCCATGAGTCCTGCATAAGTTGGCACTGATTCAATATGAGTGTGTTTGTGGGGGTGTGCGGGTGGGGGCTATCATTCTCGGAAATACGGCATCCAGTAGGGAGCTACCAATAGTCTGGCTGAAGTACATCATATTGACAATTTCAGGAGGAGATGGCGAATCCACCAACTGCCCTCTAAAACCACTGGTTTTAGAGCTCATACACTTTTCTGGCGAAGAAGGGCAGTTCAGGCTATGTCTAAGATGGAGCAGCAGTCACTGCCTGGAATGTACAGATAAGGAGTTTGTGCCAGAATTGGCAGTCTCCAAGATCGATGTGACGGTCTCTGCCCACTAAGACCTGTCCTTTATCCTCTCCCCCTCTCCCCTCTCCCCTTCTCCCCCTCTCCCCCTCCCCCTCTCCCCTCTCCCCTCTCCCCTATCCCCCTATCCCCCTCCCCCCCTCTACCCTCCCCCCGTCTCCCCTCTCCCCTTTCTCCCCTCTCCCCTCTTCCCCTCCCCTCCCCCTCTCATCCTCCCTCTCTCCCTCTCCCCCAACCCCCGCCTCCCCTCTCCAGTAACCCTTCCTTCCCTTTCCCTCCTCCCCCCCCCTCCTCTCTTCTCCCCCCCCCCCCTCCGCTCGCTCACCCATCCTCGCATTCCCATCCCTCCTCTTACCTCCCCTCTCTCTCTGCCCACCTCCTCCCTCTTCCCTCCTCCTCCCTCCTCCCTCCTCCCTTCGACCAGACGCGATGGCCAAGTGAGCTGAGCGTCCGTCTGTGTTTTGGTAGATCGTGGGATTCGAACCCACTGCCACAAGTCAGTACCCGTCCTGATATGACCTTAGGTGTTGCGAGGATGTCAAACTCCAACAACCATCCCTCCTCCGTCCTCCCTCCTCCCTGCTCCCTGCTCCCTCCTCCCTCCTCCCTCCTCGCTTCTACCTCCTTCCTCCTTCCTCCTTCCTCCTTCCTCCTCCCTCCTCCCTCCTTCAACCGGGCGCGGTAGCCGAATTGATAGAGCGCAAGCCTCCCGTGTGGGAGGTCGGGAGTCCACATTAGATCAAATATTCACCCCTACTCAGAGCACGGGTGAATGACAATGTAGTCTAAATACACGCGAAAACTGCTTTAGTGTCAAACAGGAAGTGGAGTTCCTGGTTCCAGTATCCAATGGCTACTTATATTGGCCCAGAGTTTGTAAAATGGGAGAGAATGCAAAAAGACAAGATGACTACAGAATACTATCAATTTGACATTTAAAGTCCATTAAACTACATGTTTTATTATATTTTTCAAATCAAAGGAATACGGGTAAATTTGAAGATATATGTGAAGAATATATTTTGCTTCTTAAATAAAGAAATAAAGAATTGATGTGCTCATTTCATTTACCCAGTCGTTTGCCACTTTTTCTAATGGGTTGTTCTTCACCCCTACTGGCCAGATTTTTTCTTTCTTCTTTTTCTTGAAGATTTATACTGGCTATCATGGATAAGTCTGAATAGACTTCTTTTCACCATTAGACAGTTTGTCGATAGAAAGCCCGAGCCTACACTTTTACCGACCCAAGGGATTTTTAACCTCCCACACCAAATAGACATGGTATGAGAGCAAGTACCTTTGATGACACTGTAAGGTATACACAGCGGTGGAAATCCAAATTGGCAGAGATGGGGTCATGGGGTGGCCGAATGAGTTGAGCATCCATCTCCCGGTTTGGTAGATCGTGGGATTCGAACCCTCATGTTCGAACCTTGGTCGAGTCAAACCAATGACTTAAAAATTGATACTCGTCGCTTCCTAGCCAGGTGCTCAGCATCATTAGGATACAGAAAGAACTGGCTGGCTCAGCGTCATGATAATGTGACAGTGGGATATCGGGTCATGGTGCTGGTGGCCTGATTTCCCAGTGGGGTAGCACTATAAAGTCACCATGAGTGCGCACTGTCACAAGTCGGTACCCGCCCTGATATCACCTTAGATGTTGCAAGGACGTAAAACTCCACAACCAACCAATCACCCCTTATAGACTTGTGGTGGTTTGATCCCGGTAGCCTTCTTTGCTGATGCCTCCCACACCTGTTACATTTTTGTACTCCTCACTCGACTAGTTCTACCTGTCGTGAGTGTGTTGTGCTTCTCCTCCCCCGCCCCGCCCCATCACCACCACCACCACCACCACCACCACCACCACCACCACCACCACCACCACCACCACCACCAGCGCCCACCCTCTCGGCCTGACCTGCCAGGCGAACCGGCCAACAATAAACATCCGTATTGTATGGGAGGGCGGGTGGGGTGGAAGTGACGGGGGATGTGGATGGGCTTTCATCCACTACTCGGTGAGTGGAAAAAACCCTGACCAATAACTGCCAGTAGAGTTAATGGTGTGTCAAGGGCAGTGGATTGGTTACCGCATAAAGGTTGTTGGAGTTTTACGTCCTGGCAACATCTAAGGTCATATCAGGACGGGTACAGTGCACACTCATGGTGCCTTTATAGTGCTATCCCACTGGGAAATCAGGCTGCCCGCACCATGACCCAATATCCCACTGAGTCACATTATGCTGACACTGGGCTAACCAGTCCTTGCCCTATCCTATTAATGCCAAGCTAGGAAGCGTTTGACTCGACCAGGGTTTGAACCCATGAACCCATGCGTTCGGATTCCCCCGATCTCCCCAAAACAGGAGAAGGAAGCTGAACTCATTCGGCCATCCCGTCTGGTCATGGTACGGGTGGGGGGTGGGGGGTGGGGGGGAGGAGGGGGGGATGGGTATGACGAGGGATGTGGATGAGCATTCATTCATCTACTGCTCGGTGACAGCCAGTGGATTTAATGGTGTGTCCAGGGCAGTGGGTTGGTTACCGCATAAAAGGGGCAGGGGGCAGGTGGTCGGGGTGGTTGGTTGGGTGGGACAAGGTTATTGCACCCAGGCTTGCCTAGTCTATATATATATAAATGTCCAATATATGCACCTGGGGCCATATGCATGGAGCAGTGTTAGCGGCGTGTGGTGTTATCGCTCTAACACAGGGTAGCTAACACCGGTTATCGGCGGCGTAGAGAACTATGTCAAGCCGTATGCATGGGCGCTTAAACGGTGAGTGTTAGCTAAACGTGAATGTATTTATAGATTTGGGAAATCCCTCTGCGTTTGTAGCCATATATTAGGCTCAAATCTATTAAATGCTATCATATTTAACAGAATTACATACGCAATAAGTGAAATTTAAGCAAATTAACCCTAAAAACGAAGCGATATTAACGCAGCAGCCGCATTGGCGGCGATATTACTAGTTATATTTTCGAATCGACGAACGTACAGTAAACAAACCGCCGGCGCCGCCGCCAGTATGGAAAGCGACGTCCATGCGGCGGCGATTTGTTTACTTTACGTTTGTCGATTCGAAAATATAACTAGTAATCTCGCCGCCAATGCGGCTGCTGCGTTAATATCGCTTCGTTTTTAGGGTTAATTTGCTTAAATTTCACTTATTGAGTATGTAATTCTGTTAAATATGATAGCATTAAATAGTTTGGTGTCCATCCTGACACTAACCTAACACTAACACCACTGTAAACCTGCTAGGGGGCAGGTTTACATTCTTCTACTTTAAATGTGCGGTGTTAGGCCTAACACTGCTCCATGCATACCAACTTTTCTGCACTAAACCAGAAATCCCGCCATAAACACGTTTTGGGTCGCTAACACCGCTCCATGCATACGGCCCCTGTATTCTAGATTAGCTGGATATCCAGCATCCTACAAATTTGCAGTTGGTCTAGCAATACTGTTTATTTTAATGTGAGGTATGAAGATAAAGTACTTATGCAAATATTTGTTTATGTATGTAATTCTCCTGCTTTGTGAAGGAGTGGGACATAGCTCAGGCGGTATCGTGTCCACCTGTCAAGGTGTGGGTCATCTGATCGATCCTGCTCAGTGCACCCATTTTCAGTTTGGGCTATTTTCCGTTCCAACCAGTGGTCCACAACTGGTTCATCAAAAGCGGTAGTATGTGCTGTCCTGTCTGTGGGAAAGTGCATATAAAAGATCCCTTGCTGTTTATGGGAAAGAGTTGCCTATGTGGCGGTAGTAGGTTTCCTCTGAAGAAATATGTCAGAATGACCATATGCTTGACGTCCAATAGCCGATGATGAAAATCAATGTGCTCGAGAGGTGTGGTTAAATAAAACAAATTTTCTTTTTTTCTCTTGCTTTGTTGTCATTCTCTTATTGTCGCTATCTACTACTCCTGTGACCGCTTTTGAGATGCTCCTTTGTTGTTTGGGTTACTGGAGGCTGGGGAGCAGGATACCTGCTCCCCAGCCCTGGGTGGTTTGGTTGGTTGGTGGACGGGTACCGACTTGTGACAGTGTATGTGCACTCATGGCAACTTCATAGTGCTGCCCCACTGGGAGACCAGGCCGCCAGCTTATTTTATTCATACCCTAATGTATATCTGATGGTTAATAACATCCCTAGGAAATGGGTAGGGTTCATCAGATATATATATATCTTTTAAACAAGTTTCTATTGACACATTGCATTTTCTTTATTTAGATCAAGAATTAAAATGCCTAGATTTAGATTCAGAGGAAGAGGAAGTTGTTCTTATTTTATTCACATTTTTTTCTTATTATTTATGCTGGTTGAAAACAATTTTTGAATTAGTATGGCCCAGCTGTCATTGAATAATTATAGTTCTTTTTATACGGTTCTTGTTGACATATTTTTCTTTTCAGATTCATGGAAGAGTCTAGAGTTAGGTTTAGAACTCTAGATCCAGATATTTCTAGAATGCATACTTTTAATCAAGAAGTCAAAACATCAAAACCACCATAAGTGGATATTTCTTTAAATCATGGACGTTTGACTATTATTGCTTTTCTCTTTATTAAAATATAGATCAAACCTTTATTACAGAGCATGTGCTCTCAGCTAAACCTCTGAGTGTTTGTTAATGGTGATGTGAACATCAGCCTAAGTAAAGTGACTGATTGTTTTGTGGGCAATTGGATGTTTCTTAGCTCAAAATGCTTAATTATGGATAACCAATTATCTATCTGCTCAACCAATTATCTATCTGCTCAACCAATTATCTATCTGCTCAACCAATTATCTATCTGCTACTGAAATGCAGGCAATCAAATACCTTATCAGCAGCTACTGTGTGGTAAGATAACACCAACACTACAACTGGCCAGCATTGAAAACAAGCCTGGGTACCCGGGCTTATATGCTATGGACAGTATAAATACAGCCTCAATAAAAAATATTAAAAAAATTGTGTCTTACATATATTCATTATATTATTATGTTGCATGGGTGAATCCATGTTCATGGCAAATTGTTCGATTTTATGTAGTTTTGTACTGCACGTAAACCCAATGACAGTGTGCATTTGTTTTGCTTTGGGCGCCGTTTTCAGCGCATGCGCAGTCGGAATTACGAACTAGTCTATTGTCTCACTCTCTGGCATATGTACACAACACTCGTGTGGTCCTGTGTTTGTGGTCATGTGTTTGTGGCTCAGGGGTCGCCGGGGGTGAGTGAGTGGGTGGGTGGGTGGGTGGATGGGGGGAGAGGCAGGCGCAGAGGTCAAATGTGACAGGTTGATGAAAGTACCACCTGTGGGAAACAAATAGAACAAAGGACCCACCTTCTGAGTGTCGCACATTAACTGATGGCAGCCTATCACTATAGTTAAATTTAACAAATCAATCAACATTTTTCTTTTAAATTGTTGTATTATAGCCGCATAGTCCGATGAAGCATCACATTTCATAAACCAAAACAATTATCTCAAATTGATTCCACATATCTAACTTAGATAATGATGCACTTTTTAAACATTTGTTGCCACATACAAGGGAATACCGAGTCAATTTAATAGAACCTGTTACTGCTGAAGCCTATGGTGTCAGAGTTTTGACAAGCTTGCCAAAACTAATTTGACATTTTTGCACTTAAATTATCTCAAAACATAACCATTTTAAATTAAATTTACTTCAAACTAAAGTAAGGTAGGTTATAACAATCAATTTAATATATTTATTTAATAAAAATGGCAGAAACCCAAAACCATCGGACTATGCAACCTTAAGTTCAATAAGCCACTATTATGAGAATGATAGCACTTTCCCTAAAACCATATCACTTTATTAAACCTGCATAGTGCGATGAAAGCTTAGCACTTTCAAGGCCAACATATTTACCTGGATTTGATCTGACACATTCAACTTAGATATTGGTGCGCTCAATAATAAACATTTTGCAAAGTCGTCGTCTGGCAGCTATAGTTGTGTAGGCAGGCTAATTAATAGGAAATCACTACAGGCAAGTATAAGAAAGGCAGAGTATAGAGTGTGCAGGAAGACAGAGCTTGTACCCTCAGGTTTATTATTATATAGTGGTTTCTGGACTTGATATGACATGTCACCTGACCATGCTCTCCAATGAACAGTAAGCATTTCTAGGTCCACCACTCAACAGTAAGCATTTCTGTATCACCATGTGATCTACCCACCACCACCATGCCTTGGCTGCTTTGGCCTCACCTGCCCTGTTGTGTCTTTGTGCTTGGTGATCCGTGACTAACAGTTGGGGGGAGGGGGTTGTGAGTAGAGCTCTTGAGCTCCTTCCACACTAACAGTAGTGTCCCTCTCGCACTATCTATAGAATACACAATGACTATTTAATATAAGTAAAGGATCACCAGCACCACATAATACATTAATGCCCCTGGCCCTATAAATCATTTACCTTTATAGACCATTTGTAATCCCTTATAGACCAGTTCACATTCCCCACCAATGTGTTTTATCAGAATATTTTACAATTTGTTGCTGCATAAAAGAGAAGACTACATCAATTTAACAGAACCTGTTAGTGTTAAGTGTTAATGGCACCCAGCATGTTGCATGCCTGCCAACATTAATTTAGCATCTTTTCACTTCAAATATCCCCAAAGTCAGCCATTTATAATAGAATTAGAAGTTACTTCAAGTAAGATGGGTTATAATAATCTAGCTAACATATTTATCTTTACAACAAAATGGCAGAAAATCAAAAACCATGGGACTATGCAACTTTAAGATATGATGCTTACTGAGTAGTGGCTACACTAACTTATACTGCAGTACTGTTATGTAATATCACAGTATTTTTCATTATGTAATATATTTCATAGCTATATTTTATATTATTAATGGTGACTTTATAGTACTTCCCCACTGGAACCTATGCAGCCTGCACCATGACCCGATATCCCACACAGTCACATTATCCTGACACTGAGCTAACCAGTCCTTGCCCTATCAAATTAATACCGAGCACAGGGCGAGGAAGGGACAAGTATCAATTTTATAAGTCATTGGTGTGAGCCGACCGGGAACCGAACTCCTGACCTTCCGCACACGAGGCCTGGGCTCTATTGATTAGGCCACCGCGCCTGGTTGGTGCTGTACGATGTAGTTCAAAAGTTCACCTTGGACAGCGAGGCGATGACCATCCGCATCGCCCCCAACAAAGTCGAGGACCTCATCCTCGACTGCGAGACCCGCATCGCTCGCCCCGCCCTTGGCCGGCGCAAGCTCCAGAGCGTCCTCGGGCGCCTCAACCATGTGAGCAGCTGCATACTTCCCGCCCGGAAGTTCATGAGCCACCTCCTCGGGGTGCTGTGCAGCTGCTTCGGCGCCGCCTCAGCCCCCGCCCCCCCTCGGCGATGACGCCCTCTGGGACCTGAGATGGTTCGCCCTCTACGGCCGAGCTTCCAACGGGCTCCACCTCCTCCGCGCCCCAGAGGTGCGCCGTCACGTGATCGAGTGCGATTCCTGCCTATCGGGTGGGGGGGGGGGGCGTTCTCCAGCACACACTGCTACGCACGAGGGTACTCCCCGGCCTTTCTGGCGCGCTTCCCGGCCATTCACGAGCTGGAGGCGGTTAACTTTGTTGTCGCCCTCCGCAGCCTCCTCCCTGATGACATCGCGGGGGCAACAGTGATAATTAACACGGACAACATGGCATCCGCCGCCTCCCTGTAGTCCGGCCGCGCGCGGGACTCTACCCTCGGGACCTGCGCCCGGGAGCTCTGGCTCCTCGCCGCCGCCGGCTCATTCATCATCACCGTCCTCCACAAGCCCGGGGCGGACCTCCTCCTCGCCGACGCCCTCAGCCGCGCCCACCTCCATGACGACTTCCCCTTCAATCCCGGTCTCTGATCCAGGCTTCACCACGGCCGAGATCGCTGATGTGGATCGCCTCCGCCTTGCCTCCCTCGCCCCAGCGAACTGGAGGAACCTCTGCCGGCAGGCCGAGGACTATGTCGCCTTCCTCGTCGCCGGAGGCCTCGACCCCCTCGCCCCGGCCGACTTTGACGTCGCCGCCTACGCTGCATCCCTTTACGCCTGCGCCCTCTCCCCCGTCTCCATCAAGAACGCGCTCTCGGGGGCGCGCTCCTGGGTCGAGGAGGCGCGGGGGGGGGGGTCTCACCTCGGGCTTCGACTCCCGCCTCGCCATGGACGTCTGCCACGGGGGGATCGCGCCTCAACCCACATCCCACGCCAGGCGCCGCCCATCAAGGTCGATCACCTCGGCCTTGTCATCGCCCAACTCGCCTGGGCAGGGCCCGCCTCTGTCGTCCCTCGGGCTGCCCTCCTCCTCGGGATGTTGAGACAGTCCAACCTGCTCTCCCCGAGCCCCGAGGGGTGGGGTGGCCCCCATACCATCACCTGCGCCGACATCCGCCCTGCCCCCGGGGGCCTCCGGATCCTCATCAGGACCTCAAAGACTATATCCGGTCCCTCGGGGAAGTGGCCCTATTCGTCCCCGCCTTACCCAGCTCCGACCTCTGCCCCGTCACTGCCTGGCTCGACGCCCTCGCCCAGTGCCCGGCTGCGCCCGAGGCGCCTGCATTCATTATGCCCTCCGGCCGGCCTCTCGACCCTCAGACCCTCACCGGCCTTCTCAGGGGCGCCCTCCGTGCCAGAGGCGCGCCCGCCTCCGAGACTTTCACCCTCCACAGCCTCCGGCGTGGCGCCGCCCAGGCTTGGCGGGCGTCCCCCTACCGGACATCATGACCCAAGGAACTTGGACCTCTGAGGCGGTGTATGCCTATGTACATCGCCTCGCCACCTCAGCCGCCCCTCGAGCCCTCTCCTCCATTTTGGTGGAGGGCTCCTCGGCGCAACCTCCAGACTCTCATAGCTCCTAGGCTCCCTCTGAGCTCCTCACATTTAACCTTATATTATCTGCATTAGCCTGTACATACCTTTATTACTATGAGTACCTGCATTATCCTTTATCCTGCATTATCCTGTTGTTAACCTGTACTATCCTGTAAATATTAGCACTCAATAAAAGTGCTTTTCTCCACCCTCGCCTCTTCTTCCTTCCTGGTCGCGCATCGGTCGTAATGCTTGCATTACGTTTGATGCAAGGCAGGGAAGGAGGCCCCCCCCCCTGCTCTGGCTGTTGCTGGTTGCATCATTTCCGGCCCTTTTCTCCCTTATAGCCAGCCCACCTGGCCGCGTCCAGCCACTCGCCCTCCTGCCTCCCTACATGCTGCCTCTCCAAGCTTTTTTCTCCCTAGGGTGGAGGGCTCCTCGGCGCAACCTCCAGACTCTCATAGCTCCTAGGCTCCCTCTGAGCTCCTCACATTTAACCTTATATTACCTGCATTAGCCGGTACATACCTGTATTACTATGATTACCTGCATTATCCTGTTGTTAACCTGTACTATCCTGTAAATATTAGCACTCAATAAAAGTGCTTTTCTCCACCCTCCCCTCTTCTTCCTTCCTTGTCATGCATCACTGGTGCATAGAGGGAACATTTCACCAACCATTAACTGTCTCTTATATAGGAACATCTCGTCATAATCTCGGGCACTATGTATTAACATATATTTCACATAGCCTAACACAGCGAGTGGGGCACCCATTGCGTTTTTATTACATAACCTTGGTCCCCACTCCGTCGCCCGAGGATAATAATGCTCTCTGCCAATATATAATTCTGAACCAACAATCCATATATTTTTACAATGGGTCATCGCTGTGTCACATGCCGTCACTTTGAGTCATGTACTGTGTGGCATGTGACATCACGGTGTCATGTACTGTTACTGAGTCAATTTTCGTCACCCAGTCACGTGTCAAACCTGTGTGTCACGTTTCATCACCGTGTGTCACGTGACGTCAGTTTCCATCACTATGTCACCCTGAGAGCTGGACAAAGCAATGTAACTATCACGAGGCGCTGACTACCGTCAGTGTGAGATCACAGAGTGTGATTTAATTCTGCACCGTGTAGCTTGGCGTGGTTATTATGATGATATAGCAACGACATGCGAATGCGTACTTGGTTGTGTACACTTTGAAATTGTGCGGCAGGTCTATTATTAATGTCTCCAGGCTGCACCCCAACCTCCTGTAACCCATGGAAGCAAAGAGCATATCAAAAGGAGGTTTACAGGAGCAATATCGGAATAAGAACAATAAAAGACAGGAGCATTACATACATAATAATATTTGCATAATTACTTTATACCTCATGTAATGCTCAGCATACACTAAGCGATTCCTGAACTCCTGGGGTCGATGTTTTCACAAACCTGAGTTGTATGATTTGGTGTTCGCTGGTTTACAAATTGAACCTCCTCCACCACTCACTCACTCACTCACTCACTCACTCACTCACTCTAAAAAAATTATTTAAAAAACACATCCAAAACACCGTTTTTTTCCAATATGAAAAACGATTAAAGCTGTTTGGTTTTTTTTTGTGTTAAAAAAAAAAGTCCTTTAAGGTATTGGGTATTGTGCATCACCTTAGGTCAAATAAGCAATATGGCCGTTGCATTGAAAATGGCAGACTTCACTTCCCACTGATAACATGAAGGAAAAATCGTGTGTGCTGATTTCCATTGACTTGGGACTTTTAAGCACATAGTTTACATTAGCCGATTATTGTCGATTTATGAATGTCACCAACGACATTAAGTAGATTAGATTAGATTAGATTAAAGTGTTTGAGCTGTATGCTCAGACCAAATCAGAGACTCCACATAAATAATAGTCCCGTTAGGAAAATACGCATATTTGATCAATAATAGTTTTGTTGGGCATACACCCACCAATTTGCTGACTGTCTAGTGTGTCAGAAAGTCGCTATGTGTGTACCAAACATAAAGGTCATCGCCGGCAGGCTACCGTTGAGTGGAGGATGTGGCCATGAAAAAGCCCCCCCCCCCCCTTCCCACCCCACCCCCACCTCCATCCCCCACCCCCAGCTTACTACTGTTGTGCCTACTTTGCAAACACTTCATCCAGTTTGCAAACCCTAGTCGAGTCAAGTAAATGACTTTAAAATTTATACTTGTCGCAAATTAGCCTGGCAGTTGGGATTACTAGGACATGGCAAGGAGTAGCGGAATGGGGAAGACCAATTGTCCGCCACTGAAATTTTCCCCTGCTTAATCAATGAATGTACAAGATAAAAAAAATTTAAAAGCCAACAACAAACATTACGCATCCAAAACTAATACCCGTCCTGATATGACCTTAGATGTTGCCAGGACGTAAAGCTCCAACAACCAACCAACCCACTGGACGGGGTGACCAAATCGGTAGAGCACAGGCCTCCTGTACGGGAGATCGGGAGTTCGGTTCCGGGTCGAGTCAAACCGATGACTTACAAAATTGATAATTGATACTTGTCGCTTCCTAGCCTGTTGCTCGGGATTATTAAGATCGGGAAAGGACTAGTTGGCTCGTTGTCAGGATAATGTGACTGAGTGGGATATCGGGTCATGGTGCTGGTGGCCTGGTCTCCCAGTGGGGCAGCACTATAAAGTCGCCATGAGTGTGTACTGTCACAAGTCGATAGCCATCCAGATTTGACCGTAGATGTTTTTTTCTTGAAGATTTATACTGCCTATCATGGATAAGTCTGAATAGACTTGTTTTCACCATGAGCCAATTTGTCGATAGAAAGCCCAAGCCTACACTTTTACCGACCCAAGGGATTTTTTTACCTCCCACACCACATAGACATGGTATCAGAGCAACCGGCCTTTGATGACGATGTAAGTTATACACAGCGGTGGAAATCCAAATTGGCAGAGGTTGGGGGGGGGGGGTATGGGGAGTCGAACCACCAACCTTCAGATTAGGAGTTCGACATAGAAAAAAGGCAGACACTCTAACCACTCTGCCACAGAGAACTCCAACAACCAAATAACCAACCACCCAACCAATCAAAACTAAAGCACTTGTTGTCGTTGCTATATGCTTGCAGCTGCGCAGGGAGGGGATGCGACTGTTCCTGATCTGGTACCAGGTGCTAATGGAGAATGCCACAGAGGAGTGTCACCGAACATACGCGAGCCTGGTGCCGAAACTAGGGTCTGACGAGGGGCTCGACATGGACATCTTCACCGTCAACAACTACTCGGACAGTATGTTGGGCGCTCATTCAAGCTACATTGTCCCACGGTTTTGAGTTTAGGCCAAGTAAAAAAAAGAATTGGTGATTGTCCCTTTGAAACAAAAAGCTGGGTCGGGCTGGCAGTTAAAAATAATATTTTTATTGTTTTTTTTTCAGTCGTGCATGTACACATCACACTGTTTTCAGTCAAACAATGAACATTGTATTCTGAGAAGAAATTTATTATATCATACAGTTCTAAAAGTTTCAATTTTGGAACATATTGTGTATTTGAAACATATCGCATGCTTGCGAAAATTGAATTGCTGCTAGCCCGACACAGCGGCATGAGATTTTTCAGCCACGGGTGGGGACAATCACCAATTTATTATATTTTTTATTTTGCCTTTATGTTTCTTTTTTTTCGTGAATACATTACGTTGATTATTTAAATCCTATAAGGCCTAAAGTGATTTCAATTGTGAAGTCCTCGGAGTCCTTACAGTATTCATGCAATTAATTGGAATAGCGAAACTTACCTAACTGTAATTGAATTGCATTTCTCTAAATGTTTTCTTGAAAAGTTGTAGATCATATCAGAAATACAGCGCCACTTGATTTTCTTTTTGGTTGTTTTTGCTGTTGTTGCTGTCTCCTGAATTAAGGTGGCGAAACTTGCATATCACAGGGTCCGTATGGGGCCTGGAAAGTCTTGAAAAGTCTTGAGCTTCATTTGCCCCATTTCATGGCCTTGAAAAGTCTTGAATTTAACTTATTTTGGGTAATTAGTCTTGAAAAGCCTTGAATTCCATTAAACTGTTCCGACTGATCTAAATTAGTCCAAAATCGCCATTCTGAATAGCGATTTCAGACTAAATCCAAATGAAAATACTCTTGAATTCCGATTTTTTTTTAAAACAGCCTTGAAATAGCCTTGAATTTCATATCTTCACATGTGTACGGCCCCTGATATAAGTATATCGGCTTATTTTTAATATAGGTGACCGCGTGACAGCAGTGGAGATAAGCGCCATGTTACCTGCATCTGCAGGTGATAAGCAGCCGGATGACATGACTAAGTGGTTGTTGGAGTCGCTACTTATGATCATGGTATCAGAGGTATGTCCTACTGCTTCTTGGTTTACTTACCCAATGTATAGGATTTCAAATTTTATGGGAAACAAATATTGGGTTCCGTGCCCAGGGCTCATGGGAGGTAAGCATCGGTAGCGATTTTTTGGTCTGGGTCTTTGGTGCTGAATACTTATTTCAATGAAGAAACTATTTACCGAAGAAAATGCACAGCAATAATGTGTTCCAAATTATTTAGCTATGGATTGTTGTGCCTAGTGTGCTTTTCTTGATTTTCCTTGAAATCACATGTTTAAAATGTTAAAAATCTGTAATGTCCAGACCAGACGCTATGTCCGAATGAGTTCAGCGTCCGCCTCCCGTTCTGGTAGGTCGTTGGATTCGAACTCGCGGGTTCGAACCCTGACCGAGTCAAACCAATGACTTATGAATTGATACTTGTCGCTACCTAGCCTGGGATTACTAGGATAGGGCATGGAGCACTGGAATGAGGAATTGTCCGTGATTGAAATTTCCCCTGCTTAATCAACTAATGTACCCGCCAAAAAATTTTTTATCGATTGTTTTTTTTATGTTTTCCCAGGTGAACAAGGTGGAGTGGGCAGAAAAGGAGATGCATGAGTTCAGTTTTACATTCCTCTTCAATAAGTTCAAGCAGTACTACCTTCACAACATCTTCCCGGATTTAAAAGACACTACCATCTACGACCCATGCCTAGGTATGTCAGCTATCTCAAGCCTACTTTAAAACCGCATAATCCGATGAAAGCATGACATTTTCAAAAACCAAGATATTTACCTAGATTTTTAACTCTAAATATCCAGTTTACATACTAGCAAACTTATTAAGCATTTATTACTGGATAGAAGGACATCGATCTGACCAGTTGGGAATAGACCCCGCCAGTTAAGCTGGAAAGTACCCGAATAGAGTGGTTCCAGATTCTGCCAATAGATGTCACTAGCTTAACTGGTGGGGTGTATGTAATACACGTGAAGAGAACGACTGTGAAATTCCAGAAGAAAAATACAATATAGTTGTCCTTTTATTACAAGGATAAGAGCTTGATGCCTGTTGCGATATGATTATGTGAATATAATCAGACATTTTATTATTTTTCCATGCGTTCTTTACGGAGATATAGCATGTGAAATCACAGGCACTCGGGGGGGGGGGGGGGGGGGGAGTACCCGAATAAAGTGGTTCGAGATTCTGCCAATAGATGTCACTAGCTTAACTGGCAGGGTCCATTTCGAGTGAATTTCAATGTAGGCATGTGAATGTTATTAATAAAACTTGATAGAATAGATACCACTCGCTTTTCGCTGTGAATATTGCTTAAGCCATCAGCAATCAATCAATCATTCAAAGCATAATCATTTTGATACCTAAAAACTGAAATTTCAATGTGTGTTCAGGCATAATGGGGCATACGGAAAATTTGCAATGGATATCACCAGAGAGAGTACGTTAGGAACACTATTTATACCAGAGTCACACTACTGCTTGCGACCACTTTGAGATCGCAAAGAAAGGGCTGGTCGTAAAGAGGTCATAAGAGGTCGCAAATGGTTGCAAGTGGTCCTCAGTGGTTGTCGACTTTGTGACCAAAATGGTTGGAAGGAGGTTGCAGCTACTGCACTAAAAACCTTGCGACCTGAAAAGGTCACCCAGAGGTCGGCGATTATTGCTTTGGTCACCTAAACGTCGGCAACCATTGCTTTGGTCGCAAGGAGGTCACTGGTGACTGCGGGTTCTTTGGTGGTCGCAAGCCGTAGTGTGATTGGGGCTTAAGGCATTCAATGTTATTGTTTTCGGTGCATTGCAGACCTGCCCCAGCCGCGTCTCTTGGATGACCTTGTCTGCGCACGCCGTCCGCTAAGCCTGGCCATGTGTCAGGAGGCCGTTGTGCGATGGATGGGCACATTCACCAAGAAGCCTGACACGCTGCCCACTATCAAGTATTACCTCTTGTAATATAAATGCTTGCCCCTGATTTTCCTTACATAAGAGATGTATAGAATCTAACCATCTTGTGCTTTCCACTGCTATTCCTTACATGATGTTAGACAAGAGATGTATAGAATCTAACCATCTGGGATCCAACCTGATCAGTAGAGGCAGAACATTGAATGGTCTTTACAGTTGCATAATCCAATGAAAGCACCATATTTTCTATATAAAAAAGACAGACCAAAAACCTTATCTAGATTTGATTCTACTTATGCAATTCCGCGCTTGTCTGTTCCAAGTGATTTGAAATGGCCTTTTTAAGTCTGTTAATTACGTAGTTTACAACCGGACCGGTAGAGCACATGCATCACGTGCGGAAGATCAGGAGTTCGGTTCCCGGTCGAGTCAAGCCAATGACTTATAAAATTGACGATTGTCGTTCCTAGCCTGGCGCTTGGCATTAATAGGATAGGGCAAGGGACGGATTAGCACAGTATCAGGATAATGTGACTGTGTCGGATATCAGGTCATGGTGCCGGTGGCCTGATTTCCCAGTGTGGAAGCACTATAAAGTCGCCATGAGTGCGCACTCTCACAAGTCAGTACCCTTCCTGATATGACCTTAGATGTTGCCATAATATTAAACTCCAACAACCATGTGTGTGCAGCCCGCCTGCCGAGCGCCCCCTGGAGGATGGTGATGTGGGGCACCACACGGAGGGTGAGGCACTTCCGGTGGTCGCAGGCAACGCGAGCACCCTGTCTGCCGCGAGCTGCTACACGGAGAAGGACTCAACCAGCTCGAGCGTCTGCAGCGATGAGAGCCACACGGTCACTGAGTACGACATTGTGAAGCGGGTGCTTTACGCCACCCGCGAGAACATCAACATTGTCCATGAGGTTTTCAGACAGGTGAGGCGGCCACTCCCAGCGTTAAGCTAAGATTCCATGTAAGCGGTATGCGAATACGACAAAAAGTAGAAAAGCATCTAAACACACAGTGGTGCTTCCATATGTTTGGTTGCTAATGCTAATGTGAATGCGTGGACGGCAAAGTGGATCACTCAATGGACCGATTGGTGTGAATGCGTTTTTGTCGCGTTCGCATACTGCATACCGCGTATATGGAATCTTAGTTTGGCCTAAGCTTGATCTAAGGTTACGCACAATTTCCATTTCTATTTCCATTTCTATTTACTTCTCGCACAAGCAGGGGATGTAGCATGAAAGTTTTAATTTGTTCACACAAAACTGTTCGCACGTGCTTACAGGAAATTAAAAAAAAATGTAAGCAAAATTCTTTTTAAAAGTGCATATTATAGATTTAGTATGGAAAAAATATGACGCTGAGAAAAATTGTTTGCACGTGCTTACAGTGCGACAATATAACTGCCCCTGAGAAGCTGTCCTAAGAACATTTTTGTTTGGGGTTTTACATCCTGGTAACATCTAAGGTCAAATCAGGTTGGGTACTAACTTCTGGCAGTGTGCAGTCATGGCGACTTTATAGTACTGCCTCACTGGAAAACCAGGCCGCTGGTACCATGGCCCGATTTTCCACTCAGTGACATTATGCGGACACTAAGCTAACCAGTCCTTGTCCTATCCTATTATGTTAATGCTGAGTGCCAGGCTAGCGTCCGTACGAAAGGTCGGGAGTTTGATTTCTAGCCAAGTCAAACCAATGACTTATAAAATTAATACTGGTCACTACCTAGCCTGGCGCTCTGCATTACTAGGATAGGGCAAGGACTGGTTAGCTCAGTATCAGGATAATATGACTGTGTGGGATATCGGGTCATAGGTGCTGGCGGCCTGGTCTCCCAGTGGGACAGCACCTATAAAGTCACCATGACCGCGCACTGTCACAAGTCTGTTCCCGTCCCACTATGACCTTAGACGTTGCTAGGGTGTCAACGACAGGGTCCGTATGGGGACTGAAAAGTCTTGAAAAACTTCATTTTCCCATTTCGAGGCCTTGAAAAGCCTTGAATTGAACCTATTTTGGGGTAATTGGTCTTGAAAAGCCTTGAATTCCTTTAAACTGTCCCCACTGATCTAAATTAGTCCAAAATCGCCATTCACCATTATTGTTTTTTCCTGAAATCCAAATGAAAATAGCCTTTAATTCCTATTTTTTTTAAACCCAGCTTTGAAATAGCCTTGAATTCCATATCTTCGCAAGTGTAAGGACCCTGCAAACAATAAACACACAAGATATCGGAACATTTTTTGATTGGCTCCTTCCCAGGCGCTGCTGTTCCCTTTCAACCACTCGGGTGCCATCCGGCGCGTCATCCAGGTCTACAGAGACTGGCTGCAGGACAGCCACCGGCCGCCCTTTATGATGGAGCCGGTCAGCGAGGAAGGCTCGACGCCCACCAACTCAACCAGCGCGTCGCCGGCCCCGGGCACTGCGCCCGGTCACACCGGCACCACGCAGCTGCCCCACCCCGAGCTGCCGCCCGCCGGGCCCGGCACCCCGCCCTCCTCCTCCTCCTCCTCCGGCACCACAGGTGGCACCACCAGCGGCACCACCAGCAGCACCACCACGGGGGCGACGACTGCAGCGCCACCTGCGGCGTCTTCTGAAGTTAGCGCCGACAGCGGCAACCCTGGCGTTGCACACAACCCAACAGTGACGCAGCTACAGGACAACTCCTCAGAGGCTGTGAGTTATTGCTGATCACTCAGTTATGGGTTGGTTTGGGGGCGGGGGGGGGGTGATCCAAAGTTTTCAACAACTCCTCAGAGGCTGTGAGTTATCAGTGATCACTGGTTGGGGGTTGCGTGTGTGGGGGTTGTTGGGGGGGGGGTGTGATCCAAAGTTGTCAACACTTTCACAGTGGTACAATGCTAACGTTTGTTTTAGTTTAATAACATTTCCTATCCCCGTGTGTGTGTAAACTGAACATTTTATATCAGATTATTTGTTTGTTTAATGACCCCCGCCCCCTCCCAAAGATCAACGCTTGTGCCATTCGATGGCGAAACGGTACCAGATGGGATGGCCGAATGAGTTAGAGCGTCCGTCTCCCGTGCTGGTAGATCGTGCGGTCGTGGGTTCGAACCCCGATCGAGTCAAACCAATGACTTAAAAATTTATATTTGTTGCTTCCTAGACAGGCGCTCGGCATTATTAGGATAGGGCAAGGACTGGTGTGCTCAGTGTCAGGATAATGTGACTGAGTGGGATACCAGGTCATAGTGCCAGCGGCCTGGTTTCCCAGTGGGACAGCACTATAAAGTCACCATGAGTGCGCACTGTCACAAGTCGGTACCCGTCCTGATATGACCTTAGATGTTGCTAGGACGTAAAACAAACAAAATCGATGGCGTAAAAAACATTTACAGTGTCGTTATTGTGCACGTTACTTTTGATATGGTAGTGCTTTCCGTTGTACCCAATGACACTGGTACTATGTGAAGTAACTAGAACAACACTGGACGTGGTAGCCGAATTGGTAGCCCACAGGCTTCCTGTGTGGAAGATTGGGAGTTTGAATCCCGGTCGAGTCAAACCAATGACTGGTACATGTCGCTACCTAGCCTGGTGCTTAGCATTAATAGAATAGAGCAAGGACCGGTTAGCACAGTATCAGGATAATGTGACTATGTGGGGTATCGGGTCATGGTGCTAGCGACTTGATCTCCCAGTGGGGAAGCATTACTATAAAGTCGCCATGACTGTGCACTGTCGGAAATCGGTACCTATCCTGATATGACCTTAGATGTTGCTAGGACGTAAAACAACAAAGTAGCTAGAAAATAGTTCCATAGGAAGCAACAGAATAGCTCTATACCCGTGCACTAAATCGAAAAACATGAATGTACATATTTGCATGTATCATACTGTTCATAGTAGTCCTCATGTCTGGGTGGAGTGCTTTCAAGTGGGTCTCAGCCTTTGGCGTCGTCTTTTCTTATTGAAAAAACAACAACAAAAACCTCATTAGGCTAACCTACTCGATACCATTACATTTGCCTATGCCTATGTACAAATATTTCAATAAAGTCACAATTTTTGGGGGGGTAACCACGACAACAAGCAATGCAATGTCCACCCCTCACCCACCACCCACCAGAGTTCTGTAGGTTATTATTTAAAATAATCAGAGGCGGAATGGGCAGATAGTGGATAGCAGTTGTGTGCACTTTGAAGTACCTAAATTATTATGTAAAATAATCAGAGACGGAATGGGAAGATAGTGGATAGCAGTTGTGTGCACTTTGAAGTACCTAAATTATTATGTAAAATAATCAGAGGCGGAATGGGCAGATAGTGGATAGCAGTTGTGTGCGCTTTGAAGTACCTAAGTTATTATGTAAAATAATCAGAGGCGGAATTGGCAGATAGTGGATAGCAGTTGTGAGCACTTTGAAGTACCTAAGTTATTATGTAAAATAATCGGAGACGGAATGGGCAGATAGTGGATAGCAGTTGTGTGCACTCTGAAGTGCCTAAATTATTATGTAAAATAATCAGAGGCGGAATGGGCAGATCGTGGATAGCAGTTGTGTGCACTTTGAAGTACCTAAGTTATTATGTAAAATAATCGGAGGCAGAATGGCCAGATAGTGGATAGCAGTTGTATGCACTTTGAAGTACCTAAATTATTATGTAAAATAATTGGAGACGGAATGGGAAGATAGTGGATAGCAGTTGTGTGCACTCTGAAGTGCCTAAATTATTATGTAAAATAATCAGAGGCGGAATGGGCAGATCGTGGATAGCAGTTGTGTGCACTTTGACATACATGAATAATATTTGCATAAGTATACCTCACATAAAAATATTTAAATAAAGTTCACAACTTTTTTTGTAACCATGACCACAAGTGATGCAACGTCTGTCCATCCCTCACCCACCACAGGGCTCGGTAGGCTCTTCGCCAAGCCGGGGTTCTTTCTCCGTGCCGGAGCACATGCACCAGCCCAGGATGTCGTTGAACCAGCAGCGCGAGTATCCTTCGAGCGAGGTGGGCGGCCCATTGCACTGCCGCGCCGGTATCCAGAAGGTCATCCAGGTGTTCATCACCAACGCCGCCAACATCTTCCTGCTTGAGCCTTCGGAGAAGGACGGCCTGCTGGAGGAGCAGGTGGACCTGTGCAAACGCGTACTCAACATCTACCGCATGCTGGTCATCAACCACCAGCTCGATCAGCGGTCCTGGGAGCAGCTGCTGCTGGTTCTGCTCCATGTCACGGATGGAGTGCTCACCGAGACGCCGCCACTGAACCGGGACCAGTCCAGGGGTGGCCGTCTGGCGCAACCGCTCTTCCAGGTCAGTTGACTTGTATTGAATTTAAGTAGCATTTTGCCTTTTGGTCTCCTAGTTCATGGGGGATTTCCTGACCGGACACGGTGGCCGAATCCGTAGAGCGCAGGCTTCCCATGTGGAACGTCGGGGTTGAGTCAAGCCAATGACTTGCAAAATTAATACTTGTCACTACCTATCCTGATGCTTAGCATTACTAGGATAGGGCAATGCCTGTTTAGCTCAGTATCAGGATATTGTGACTTGGAGTGGTAAATGCGGGTTATGGTGCCAGCAGTCTGGTCTCCCAGTGGGCAGCACTATAAAGTCACTATGAGTGTGCACTGCCACAAGTCGGTACCCATCCTGATGTGACCTCAGATGTTGCCAGGACATAAACCTCCAACAAACAAATTGGTAATTTTCTATGCACATTTCGTGTAGGATTCTGCAGTTTAGATGCTGATCTTTATATAACGGTAATTTCCTATGTACATTTGGTATAGGATTCTGCAGTTTAGATGTTTGTCTTTATAGCATTGCATATAATAATTCCATTTATCGGTTGATTTCACTATATCATACTGCAGTGCTTGATGTGAGTTTTCTCACTGTGGTTGTGAGTGACCGGAGAGAAAAACGATTTTGCCTCGAAGCTAGACCAAGACTTAACTGGCTTCGGCCGAGGAATCGGACACAAGCCGTTCATATCTATTTTGATATCTCATTTAACCTATCTGAATTTTCTATGGACATTTAGTGTAGGATTCTACAGTTTAGATGCTTATGTTTATATCGTGGTAATTTCCTATACACATTTGGTGTAGGATTCTGCAGTTTAGATGCTTATGTTTATATCGTGGTAATTTCCTATGTATATTTGCTTAACTGACTTCGGCCGATATGTAGGTTTCCATGGTTTAGATGTTTGTCTTTATAGCATTGCACATAATAGCTCCACTTATCGGTTGATTTCACTATCATACTACAGTGTTGATGTGAGTTTTCTCACCGTGGTTGTGAGTGACCGGAGAGAAAAACGATTTTGCCTCGAAGCTAGATGAAGACTTAACTGGCTTCGGCCGAGGAATCAGACACAAGGCCTTCATATCTATTTTGATATCTCATTTAACCTATCTGAATTTCCGATACACATTTAGTGTAGGATTGTACAGTTTAGATGCTAATGTTTATATCATGGTAATTTCCTATACACATTTGGTGTAGGATTCTGCAGTTTAGATGCCCAGTGGGGCAGCACTATAAAGTCACTATGAGTGTGCACTGCCACAAGTCGGTACCCATCCTGATGTGACCTTAGATGTTGCCAGGACATAAAACTCCAACAAACAAATTGGTAATTTTCTATGCACATTTCGTGTAGGATTCTGCTGTTTAGATGCTGATCTTTATATAATGGTAATTTCCTATGTACATTTGGTGTAGGTTTCTGCAGTTTAGATGTTTGTCTTTATAGCATTGCACATAATAATTCCATTTATCGGTTGATTTCACTATATCATACTGCAGTGCTTGATGTCAGTTTTCTCACTGTGGTTGTGAGTGACCGGAGAGAAAAATGATTTTGCCTCGAAGCTATACCAAGACTTAACTGGCTTCGGCCGAGGAATCGGACACAAGCCGTTCATATCTATTTTAATATCTCATTTAACCTATCTGAATTTTCTATGCACATTTGGTGTAGGATTCGGCAGTTTAGATGCTAATGTTTATATCGTGGTAATTTCCTATACACATTTAGTGTAGCATTGTACAGTTTAGATGCTTATGTTTATATCATGGTAATTTCCTATGTACATTTGGTGTAGGTTTCCATGGTTTAGATAGTCTTTATAGCATTGCACATAATAGCTCCACTCATCGGTTGATTTCACTATATCATACTGCAGTGCTTGGTGTGAGCTTTCTCACTGTGGTTGTGATTGACCGTACAGAAAACTGATTTTGCCTCGAAGCTAGATGAAGTCTTAACTGGCTTCGGCCGAGGAATCAGACACTAACCGTTCATATCTGTTTTGATATCTCCTTTAACCTGTCTGAATCTTCTATTAACATTTCATGTAGGATTCTGCAGTTTAGATGCTTAAGTTTATATCATGGTAATTTCCTATGTACATTTGGTGTAGGTTTCCATGGTTTAGATGTTTGTCTTTATAGCATTGCGCATAATAGCGTCACTTATCGGTTGATTTCACTATATCATACTGCAGTGCTTGATGTGAGTGTTCTCACTGTGGTTGTGAGTGACCGGAGAGAAAAACGATTTTGCCTCGAAGCTAGACCAAGACTTAACTGGCTTCGGCCGAGGAATCGGACACAAGCCCTTCATATCTATTTTAATATCTCATTTAACCTATCTGAATTTTCTATGCACATTTAGTGTAGGATTCTACAGTTTAGATGCTGATGTTTATATCGTGGTGATTTCCTATACACATTTGGTGTAGGATTCTGCAGTTTAGATGCCCAGTGGGGCAGCACTATAAAGTCACTATGAGTGTGCACTGTCACAAGTCGGTACCCATCCTGATGTGACCTCAGATGTTGCCAGGATATAAAACTCCAACAAACAAATTGGTAATTTTCTATGCACATTTCGTGTAGGATTCTGCAGTTTAGATGCTGATCTTTATATAATGGTAATTTCCTATGTACATTTGGTATAGGATTCTGCAGTTTAGATGTTTGTCTTTATAGCATTGCACATAATAATTCCATTTATCGGTTGATTTCACTGTATCATACTGCAGTGCTTGATGTGAGTTTTCTCACTGTGGTTGTGAGTGACCGGAGAGAAAAACGATTTTGCCTCGAAGCTAGACCAAGACTTAACTGGCTTCGGCCGAGGAATCGGACACAAGCCGTTCATATCTATTTTGATATCTCATTTAACCTATCTGAATTTTCTATGCACATTTAGTGTAGGATTCTACAGTTTAGATGCTTATGTTTATATCGTGGTAATTTCCTATACACATTTGGTGTAGGATTCTGCAGTTTAGATGCTTATGTTTATATCATGGTAATTTCCTATGTACATTTGCTTAACTGACTTTGGCCGATATGTAGGTTTCCATCGTTTAGATGTTTGTCTTTATAGCATTGCACATAATAGCTCCACTTATCGGTTGATTTCACTATATCATACTACAGTGCTTGATGTGAGTTTTCTCACCGTGGTTGTGAGTGACCGGAGAGAAAAACGATTTTGCCTCGAAGCTAGATGAAGACTTAACTGGTTTCGGCCGAGGAATCGGACACTAACCGTTCATATCTGTTTTGATATCTCATTTAACCTATCTGAATTTCCTATACACATTTAGTGTCGGATTCTACAGTTTAGATGCTAATGTTTATATCATGGTAATTTCCTATACACATTTGGTGTAGGATTCTGCAGTTTAGATGCCCAGTGGGGCAGCACTATAAAATCACTATGAGTGTGCACTGTCACAAGTCGGTACCCATCCTGATGTGACCTCAGATGTTGCCAGGATATAAAACTCCAACAAACAAATTGGTAATTTTCTATGCACATTTCATGTAGGATTCTGCAGTTTAGATGCTGATCTTTATATAATGGTAATTTCCTATGTACATTTGGTGTAGGTGTCTGCAGTTTAGATATTTGTCTTTATAGCATTGCACATAATAATTCCATTTATCGGTTGATTTCACTATATCATACTGCAGTGCTTGATGTGAGTTTTCTCACTGTGGTTGTGAGTGACCGGAGAGAAAAACGATTTTGCCTCGAAGCTAGACCAAGACTTAACTGGCTTCGGCCGAGGAATCGGACACAAGCTGTTCATATCTATTTTGATATCTCATTTAACCTATCTGAATTTTCTATGCACATTTAGTGTAGGATTCTAAAGTTTAGATGCTAATGTTTATATCGTGGTAATATCCTATACACATTTGGTGTAGGATTCTGCAGTTTGATATGCTTATGTTTATATCGTGGTAATTTCCTATACACATTTGGTGTACGATTCTGCAGATTAGCTGCTAATGTTTATATCATGGTGATTTCCTATGTACATTTAGTGTAGGATTCTACAGTTTGGATGCTAATGTTTATATCGTGGTGATTTCCTATGTACATTTAGTCTAGGATTCTACAGTATAGATGCTAATGTTTATATCGTGGTAATTTCCTATACATACACATTTGGTGTAGGATTCTGCAGTTTAGCTGCTAATGTTTATATCGTGGTGATTTCCTATGTACATTTGGTGTAGGTTTCCATGGTTTAGATATCTGTCTTTATAGCATTGCACATAATAGCTCCACTTCTCGGTTGATTTCACTATATCATACTGCAGTGCTTGATGTGAGTTTTCTCACTGTGGTTGTGACTGACCGGAGAGAAAAACGATTTTGCTTCAAAGCTAGATGAAGACTTAACTGACTTCGGCCGAGGAATCACACACACCGTTCATATCTATTTTGATATCTCCTTGAACCTATCTGAATTTCTATGCAAATTTGGTGTAGAATTCTACAGTTTAGATGCTGATGTTTATATCATGGTAATTTCCTACACACATTTGGTATGGGATTCTGTAGTCTAGATGATTATTTTTATATGATGGTATTTTTCAATAGATATTTGGTATAGGATTCCGCAACTTTGATGTTTGTCTTTATAGCATTGCACCTAATAGCTCCATTTATCGGTTGATTTCACTATATCATACTGCAGTGCTTGATGTCAGTTTTCTCACTGTGGTTGTGAGTGACCGGAGAGAAAAACGATTTTGCCTCGAAGCTAGATGAAGACTTAACTGACTTCGGCCGAGGAATCAGACACACACCGTTCATATCTATTTTGATATCTCCTTGAACCTATCTGAATTTCTATGCACATTTGGTATAGGATTCTGCAGTTTAGATAATTTCCTATGTACATTTGGTGTAAGTTTCCATGGTTTAGATGTTTGTCTTTATAGCATTGCACATAATAGCTCCACTTATTCGTTGATTTCACTATATCATACTGCAGTGCTTGATGTGAGTTTTCTCACTGTTGTTGTGAGTGACCGGAGAGAAAAACGATTTTGCCGATCTAACTGGCTTTGTCCGAGGAATCACACACAAGCCGTTCATATCTATTGGGATATCTGATTTAACCTATCTGAATTTCCTATACACATTTGGTGTAGGATTCGGCAGTTTAGATGCTGATGTTTATATTGTGGTAATTTCCTATACATATTTGGTGTAGGATTCTGCAGTTTAGATGCTAATGTTTATATCATGGTAATTTCCTATGTACATTTGGTGTAGGTTTCCATGGTTTAGATAGTCTTTATAGCATTGCACATAATAGCTCCACTCATCGGTTGATTTCACTATATCATACTGCAGTGCTTGGTGTGAGCTTTCTCACTGTCGTTGTGAGTGACTGTACAGAAAACTGATTTTGCCTCGAAGCTAGATGAAGTCTTAACTGGCTTCGGCCGAGGAATCAGACACTAACCGTTCATATCTGTTTTGATATCTCCTTTAACCTGTCTGAATGTTCTATTAACATTTCATGTAGGATTCTACAGTTTAGATGCTGATGTTTATATCGTGGTAATTTCCTATGTACATTTGGTATAGGATTCCGCGGTTTAGATGTTTGTCTTTATAGCATTGCACATAATAGCTCCACTCATCGGTTGAGTTTACTATATCATACTGCAGTGCTTGGTGTGAGTTTTCTCACTGTGGTTGTGAGTGACCGTACAGAAAACTGATTTTGCCTCGAAGCTGAATGCAGCCTTGACTAGCTTCGGCCGAGGAGTCAGACAAAGCGTCTCTTCTAGTGAAGGTGATATTTGATCTCCTTTTCACTGAGTATATTAAGCCAGACAGGATGGCTGAAAGAGTTGAAGTGATTTGGACGCTAGCTTCTCGTGTGGCTGGTCTTGGGTTCCATCCCCAGCCGAGTTAAACCAAAGACATACCAAGTTGACCGTCCTGATTTGACCTTAGATGTTGCTAGGACGTAAACCAACAAACATATCAAGTTGATGCTTGCCGCTACCTTGTCTGGCACTCGGCATTAATAGGATATTGCAATGACTTGTGTACTGTCTCAGGATAATGTGACTGAGTTGGGTATCGGGTCATGGTGCCGGGTCGCCCAGTGTAACAACACTATGAAACCACCTTGGGTGCGTAATGTTGCAAACCTTAGATGTTGCTAGTATGTATAACCTGAACATCTTGACTTACTAACAAAAAAATACCCCAACTAACACCCAACTCCTATCGCATACAGAACAACATAATAATTAAAAGAGTATCTGATCACATTGGACTAAGACGAAATCCTAAACCAACAACTAAAAACCTTATATGTAAATGTAAAATGATCTACCTCATACTCATTACCTATTACATTGTGTACACTTTAATTTCAGAATTTATTTCACACTTCAATTTACTATATAAACCACGTAACAAAAAATTGTGTGTAAATACTTGTATACTTGTAACACTTACAGTCGGAAGACCAGTACTATGGCCCTGACAAAAGATATATATGAATAAAATTCTTTTTTTTTTTAAACAAAAAAAACAAAAAAAGTGTCTATCTTAAAGTTGCAGTCTGATGGGTTTGAGTTTCAGACATTTTCTGAGATAAATATATTAGGTTGATCCTTATAATCTACCTTACTAGAGCTGAAAGTAACTTTTATTTTAAATGGCTAACTTTTGAGATATTTGAAGTGCAAACATGCAAAATTAATTTTGGAACGCACGCCAAAACACCATACTTCTGCAATAACATATTCTATTAAATTTACTCAGTATTTCCTTATATGTGGCAACAAATGTTTAGTAAGTGCACCAGTATCTAAGTTAGATATGTAGAATCAAATCTAGATAATTGCTTTGGTTTTGAAATTTGATGTTTTCATCTGACCACATGCAGCTTTAATAGATATGAGGAGACACCATCTGCTTGTCTTGCTCTCCACCTTACATTTATTTGTGTTAATTGTGGCACTTACATCAGACGGAAGCCTTAGATGTTGCTAGTATGTATAACCCCAACAAACTGTCTATTAATAGATTCTAGGTGACGCCAGCTGCTTGCCTTGCTCTCCACGTTGCATCTATTTGTTTTACTTGTTGTCCTTCAGACGCTGATTGTGACGTGGATCAAGGCGAACCTGAACGTGTACATTTCATCTGACCTGTGGAACCAGTTCTTGCGTGTCGTGTCGTCACTCACGCAGTGGGTCGAGCTTGTCAAGGAGTGGGCGGTATGTATGCAGACATATATATATATGCTGTATTCTCACGGGTTAGCGCCCATGTGTGGGTTAATGCCCACATAGCCAATATTTCGTAAATGCCCACCCCTTAAACACCCATGTGTGGGTAAACACCCACCCCCCACTTCAGTGATTTGCCAATTTAAATAGCCACGGTGTTAACCCATGAGAATATGGTGTGTGTATATATATATATATATATGTAATGTGTGTGTGCTCTATAATGGTAATATAAACAAGGACACTACTACACATCAGTTCCCTTCTTACTATTAGTTATCTATTATCCTACTGTAACAGGAGTTAGTTCCTCTTTTTGCCACACTGTCGCCACCTGCGACCCTGATATCAGCTGCGTCTGGTCCACTCCTGCCTCCAGACCTGCGCGGATGGTTAGATTAATTATATATATATATATATATATATATATGATATATAATATATTTATGCATACACACACGCACATATATATGTGGTGTATAATTCTTTATGCGGATATAAATAATGTATCGATCACAATTAATGTTAATGTTAACCCTTTGACATATAAGTTACATCAACCTAAAGTCAAGTAGGTAATTATGATCAACATAATGTATTTATCTAATATAAAATTATTGTAGAAGTTCAAAACCATCAGTAACCAGATGGGATGGCCGAATGAGTTAAAGCGTTCGTCTCCCGTGTTGGTAGATCGTGGGTTCAAACCCTGGTCGAGTCAAATCAATGACTTAAAAATTGATACTTGTCGCTTACTAGCCAGGCACTCGGCATTATTAGGATATGGCAAGGACTGGTTGGCTTGTGTCAGAATAATGTTACTGAGTGGGATATCAGGTCATGATGCTGGCGGCATGGTCTCCCAGTGGGGCAGCACTATAAAGTTGCCATGAGTGCGCACTGCCACAAGTCAGTACCGGTCCTGATATGACCTTAGATGTTGCTGGGACGTAAAACAACAACAAACAAACTATCAAAACCATCGGACTATGCAACTTTATTATGTCATTCATGAATGTTGCACTAACTGTTCTCAGAAAACCATGGAGACGTTGACACGCGTGCTGGCCAGGCAGGTGTACAACCTTGACCTGAACGACCTTCCCTTGGAGCGGTCCAAGGACAAGAGGCGGACGCAGCCGCGCAACAGGTCGCAAGGTAGGTCTCACCCCAGTTTTGCATGACACTAACAGTCATTCACAAGGTTTACGCGGATACATCTTCAGAATACTTATCTTTAAGACACTGGGCGTTTTCGACTGGGACGATGCCCTTATGTAATATTTAGGCGCCACCCACCTGTGCAGAGTAGCAAGCGTACGCACGGGAAGCTGACCATTCAAACATGATATCGGAGCTAGTTCTAACAAATAAAATCGTGATGAAAATCTATTCAATAGCACCTTTCAAAATAATGAAGTCATAGCAAGTATTTGATTAAAAATTGTGATCCATCTGACTTTTGTAACAAGATGTGAATTTAAAAAATCTACGTTGAACTTGATTGCGAACCCATGCTATCACATCTGCCAATTTGGATTTCCATCGCTGTGTATAACTTACAGCGTCATCAAAGGGCAGTTGTTCTCATACCATGTTTGTGGTGTGGGAAGTTAAAAATCTCCTTGGGTCGGTAAAAGCGTAGGCTCGGGCTTTCTATCCACCAACTGTTTAATGGTGAAAACAAGACTACTCAGACTAATCCATGATAGGCAGTATAAATCTTCAATAAACGAAGAAAAAACAACTGCAATGATAATACTGCTGCATGGCGCAGCAAGGATCATGAGCAGTGTGCGATAGCACTGATGACAGACATCCTGATGCGCATGAAGTGTGCAAATGTCTTTTCCAACTTAACCTGACCCAGCTTTACGAACATATCTCATGGAGATCCAATTCCGGTACCTGTCGAATAACAAATTTGTGAGATTAGTTTGGTCAGTGGGATCGTGAGTGACCAGTCGAAGACGGCCATTATCATTTATGGTTCATTCTTTAAAACTGGGCACAACATATTTGGTTTCCACGTTATGATGTCGATAATTAATTCTTCCTTTTATTGATAGCAAGTCAAATAATTATTGTTGCCTCTGTGTGTTAAGTGTGTTAGGGATACTACATGATTTAATCTATCCCGCAAAAGATATCAAAAGTATACTTGTATTATTTTCTGCTAAAATGAAAATTTACACATCGACACCATGCCTTTACCCAAACTTTTTTTCAACTTTTTTCTTGTAAGATATAATCTAGTTTGCTTAACTGTAATCAATAAAATTTTGTTTGACTTTGTTTTGTACGTTAAGATGATGTCCTGGATGTGTCTTTGATTTTCATGTCACACGAGTGACATTAACATATTAATCATTTTGTATAAGATCAAAATCAAAAAGTGAAATAGCTTTTTTTCAACTTTGACATATGCACAATATGTAAATGTTCATAGGAACATGGATTCTGCTATTAGTCGGAATGTTTTCTACCTATTATTTGGAAGGTTTTTACATTTGATTTCCATGTCACACATTAGTGCCCAGTTTCAGAGAATTAACTACATACCTAAGTAAAATCTCGCCAGTTGGCGGTTGGAACCGGAACCAGAACCCTTTGCGCATGCGCTGTAGTTGCTAGGTTTGGCCATGGGTAAGGACGCCTGCTTTAGATAGATTTCTGAAGGATGTATAAACGTAAGTGAGTGAAGCATGGCTGGAAAGTTTGTCTTTTTTGTTGAATTAAAACAACACAATTTTTAATGCATGATTTGAAAAGAATTTTTTTTTGGGGGGTTTGCCTATTTTGATCATGACTGTCAATTTTGTGAGTAATCATCGTCTGACAAACCTAACCTCATGTGCGCATCTTGTGTTTTAAAAATATGTTTGTTATTGTAGAGAACATCAATGTGATAACATTGAATGTCTATGGTCTATTATTTAGTGAATGTTTACATGTTTGTGTTCATCCCTGGGCTTTTTAAAAATTATTAAAAAAATATATATAAACATAAAGTTTTCCATGAATTTATGTTTCTAAAAATTATGATAATGATCTAACCTAGACAGAGCTTCCATTAATACTAAGAAATTCCCAGTGTTAAATAAATTTGTATTTAAAATCTTTGCTTTTTTAAAAATTGAGGTATATCTGTTCAGTATTTATCAGGGAGGGGTATGTGTGTTCCTATATGCTCCATATATATTTTCTATATACATAAATTGCGAAAAAGAATATTTGAGGTTTTAAGATTTGTATCTCAAAAACATGAGGAAGCTTTCCAAGTGCACAATCCTTATCTTCTCCATCATGTAAATTCTGCTAAATTCATGGTAAGGGTGATTGGAAACAAAACCACAAGTTAGTCCTAGTGCTTCTGCTGTTAGTATACAAGACAACATATTTGAAGAAATAGTTGCTAAGGAGACAGACGAGTTTCACCGTCTTGACATCCTTTCGGAATCCCCTTCTTCGAGCATCACCTCCCTTTCCTACCCACGTCTCTCCGCCCCATCAGTTATTGTCAAGAGTTGTCCCTTCCCCTTCACCTTCCCCTTCCCTTTCCCCTTTCCCCTTTCCCCTTCCCCCTCGCCTTCCCCTTCCCCTTTCCATTTCCATTCTCCTTCCCCTTCCCATCTCCCCCTCTCCTCCCCTCTCCTCCTCTCCTCTCCTCTCCTCTCCTCTCCCTCTCCCTCTCCTCCCCTCTCCTCCCCTCTCCTCTCCTCCTCTCCCTCCCCTCTCCTCTCCTCTCCCTCCCCTCCCTCCTCTCCTCTCCTCTCCCCTCCCCTCCCTCTCCTCTCCCTCCACTCCTCTCCTCCCCTCCCCTCCCCTCCTCCCCTCCCCTCCTCCTCTCCTCTCCCCTCCTCTCCCCTCCCCTCCCCTCCTCCACTCCTCCTCTCCTCCCCTCCCCTCCCCTCCTCCCTCCTCCTCTCCTCTCCTCTCCTCTCCCTCTCCTCTCCTCTCCTCTCCTCTCCTCTCCTCTCCTCTCCTCTCCACTCCACTCCACTCCACTCCACTCCACTCCACTCCACTCTCACTCCTCCCCTCTCCACTCCTCCCCTCCCCTCCCCCCCCCCTTCCCATCCCATCCCCTGCCCCTCCCCACCCTCCTCTCCTGCCCTCATCCCCTCCTTCCCTCCCCTCCTAATCCTCTCCCCTCCTCTCATCCCCTCCCCTTTTCTCCTGTCATCCCCTCCCCTCTTCTCCTGTCATCCCTTCCCCCTCTCCACTTCCCGCCCCTCCCCTCCCCTCCCCTCTCCTCCCCTCTCCTCCCCTCTCCTCCCCTCTCCTCCCCTCTCCTCCCCTCCCCTCCCCTCCTGTCCCCTCCCTCCCCTACCCCTCTAGGTCGTGCATGCAGCTCTCCCCGACGAGGTGCTCTGCCCTCCCCACGTACTAACCGCACTCCTCTGGGCGGACACCGTTACTTCCCCAGGTTCTCCCAATTCCCGCGCGAGAACCTTTTCCCGCGGCTGGAGCCGGCATGAGCCGGTGAGCGCGCTAAAGCGGCGGCGTGCCCCCGGTGATGGCACCAGCCCTGGGTCTCCGGGCACCGCCGCCACCCCTAACCACACCTCTAACCTCAACTCACAGGGTAACTCAGAGATTAAGCACAGTAAGTACTGCACCATGCGCCACACACACACACACACACACACACTGGCAGGGTCCATACGGGGCACGGAAAGTCTTGCAAAGTCTTGCGCTTCATTTTCCCCATTTCAAGGCCTTGAAAAGCATTGAATTGAACCTATTTTGGGTAATTAGTCTTGAAAAGCGTTGAATTTCATTAAACTGTCCCCACTAATATAAATTAGTCTGAAATCGGAATTCGCTATTACTGTTTTTTCCTTAAATCCAAACGATCGCCCATACAATACCAATTGTAATGATAAAACAAAATCCCTAATCCGACCACCTCCCTAAATGGACCATTTAAAGTAGATCCCATGGTTGGCCGATATAGAGATTTTGCTGTAGTTTTGTATTCGTATCAAAAACAGCTTTGAAAATCATTGAAATAGCCTTGAATTCCATACCTTCACATGTGTGTGGACCCTGCACTGGATATAGACCATCCTGATATTAGACACATATTTTTATTAATGTCGGGTCTTCTCCGCACACAGCACTTTGTCACGGGTTCATCTAACCGACCATCACGCAACAATAACCCACATTTTAAAACTAGCACATTAGCCTAGGGCCCATAGGTTAAAAATAATCATTTTAATTTAAGAAGAAAAAAGAGGTAATGGCTATTGTCATTGACAAGGACAATAGGAATCGTTTAAAAAAAAAATGTGTTCGACCTAGATCATTATAAAAAAGATTCTGTAGAAATATAGAATGGCGGAGTGTTAGGATTGGTTGGCCAATTAGTGGTTTCAATTCTTGTTTCTTCAGAATCCCTTTTTGTAAGGATGGCCTTCGACTTTGAGGCTATTGCTGTTCACGGCTTTCTTCGTTAATTGAAACCAGACGGGATGGCCGAATGAGTTAGAGTGTCCGTCTCCCGTGTTGGTAGACTGTGGGATCGTGGGTTCGAACCCTGGTCGAGTCAAACCAATGACTTAAAAATTGATACTTGTCGCTTCCTAGCGTGGCGCTTGGCATTAATAGGATAGGGCAAGGACTGGTTAGCTCAGTGTCAGGATAATGTGACTGAGTGGGATATCAGGTCATGGTGCCGGTGGCCTGATTTCCCAGTGGGGCAGCACTATAAAGGTTGCCATGAGTGCACACTGTCACAAGTCAGTACCCATCCTGATATGACCTTAGATGTTGCTAGGACGTAAAACAACAAACAAACAAAACGTTAATTGATTACAACAATAGAGATCTGAGCATTGTATTGAAAAAGAAACATTGCATGGGGTTATCATGGGATTCCCCCTCTGAGGTGTGATCTATGGGAGAAATAGCATCGAACTTTTATATGCTGCATAGGGATCCAGACGGGATGGCCGAACGAGGTGGGCGTCTGTCTCCCGTTTTGGTAGATCGTTGGATTTTAACACACGGGTTCGAACCCTGGTCGACTCAGACCAGTGACTTAAAAATTGATACTTGTCGCTTCCTAGCCACACGCTCTGCATTATTAGGATAGAGCAAGGGCTGGTTGGCTCAGTGTCAGGATAATATGACTGAGTGGGATATCAGGTCATGGTGCCATCGGCTTGGTCTCCCAGTTGGGCAGCACTATAATGTCGGCATGAGTGCACGCTATCACAAGTCAGTATCCATCCTGATATAACCTTAGTTGTTGCCAGGAGATAAAATTCCTATATTCATTCCGTATGCACTTTATAGTGCTGCCCCACTAGGAAATCATGCCGCCGGCACCATGACCCGATATCCCACTCCATCACATTAACCTGACACTGAGCTGACCAGTCCTTGCCCTATCCTATTAATGCCAAATGACAGGTATCAATTTTATAAGTCATTTGCTTGACTCAACTGGGAACCAAACTCTCGATCTCCCGCACGTGAGGCCCACGCTCTACCGATTCGGTCACCGTGCTCAGTTTATGCATTTGATGTTCACCTGGAATTCGGTGATTTACCAATACAAATTCTCCACCATCTCTACGGGTGTGCCTCATATAATCACACCATTAACAGTGTTTTATTATGCTATATCTAGCTACTCAATTAAACATGATTGAGCTTATTAAATTAGACAAGTGCCTCATTGTGTGTAAGGCATGCTTTTTTACAATATTAATATTTGTGTGTCCATATTTGTATATTTGTGTTCACATTTGTGTTTGTGTGTGTGTGTATTTAAATCAATACTATATCCACATATGCCTTGCTTGTATCATAAGCACTAGAATAGCAATGTTCAATGTCTGTGTTGTATGCCTACAATTCACCCTCATTTTGCATGTGTTAGATCTGCACTCCCTAGCATAGGTTTAATCTTTCCTTATGTATTAAAGGTTATTTCAACTTGTTAATTTAAAGTTGCATAATCCGATGTTTTTGAGTTGTTGCCTCTTAAAAAAATTATGTTCGGTGAATTCATGAGGTGGATCATTTTAATCTACTTTATTTTGGTTTGAAGTATTTTTTGTTTTAATTTGCCAACGTGTAAACATGCCAAGTTAATTTTGGGTGTGCACACTGAAATGCTGGATACCAGAGACTTCAGGAGTGGCACGTTCTTTTTAATTGGCCTAATATTCCTTCTGTGCAGCAATCAATGTTTAATTAATGAGCACAACAGTATCTAAGGTGGATAAGTTGGGTCAAGTTTTTAGGTAAATACATTGGTTTCGAAATATTTTATGATTTCATCGGATTATGCAGCTTTACCTAATCAAATGAAAAGAACAAGAAAAATAATTTAAAATTAATTTGTTAAAAACGAAACTAAAAATGGACCCCTCCCCGAAACAATCCCAATGTGCTCAGACTAAAAATGTGCTTCTGTATTCCCATCACTGGAATTTTTGCTCGTCCATACCCAAGCACTGCATTCTGGGAATGAAATGCTGAATTATCCCCCCCCCCCCTTCCTGAACCTCCGCCCCCCCCCCCCCCCCATCCCCCAATTGCTTGACAGAGTGAGTTAGCTAAGTGTATACAGTGCGCTAATTTCCCAGTCTCCCCCTCCCACACATTTCTGTAGGCGCCTCGCTGATGGACGTGGGTGGCATGTCTGACATGGGCCCGAGCCGCTCCATGAGCAGTAAGGCGGACCTGGTGCGCCAGCGCTCCCTCAGCCACGAACAGTCGCCACGCCCAGGACGCCGCCAAGTCGAACTGGCCCAGGGCATGATACGCAGCTCGTCCGACACCAACCTCATGGCGATGGTGGAGGAGAAGAAGGGTGAGTTCTTTTTGTTGTTGTAAATATAGTTTATTCATTGAATAAAGTCTTTTGTCAGCGCCGTGGCACTGGTCTTCCAGCCATGTGACATCACAGTTATTTACAATATAGTTTGGTGTTTTATTTACCGCAGCTAATACTAATAACATGATAATATGAATGAAAGACGGTTTTACATATGTGTAGTCAGGACTTCATTATGCGAGAAGGGTGAGTTCGGTCAGCCGGGTTTTATTTACACGTACATAGACACCCACAGCTAATGCTAATATAACTTGATAATATAAGTCAGGGTTTTATTATACACAGAGGTTCGCATTGAGCGTCCGTCCATCTCCCATCCTGGTGGATCGTGGGATCATGGGTTCGAACCCTGGTCCAGTCAAATCAATGACTTAAAAATGTATACTTGTCGCTTCCTAGCCTGGCACTCGTCATTATTAGGATAGGGCATGGAGCAGTGGAATGAGGAAGACCAATCGTTCTCGATTGAAATTTCCTCTGCTTAATCAACTAAATCTACCCCAAAAAACAACAAACTACTAATGGGATAAAAATAATAACATCGCAAATCAAATTTGACATAGGCGTCGGTATGCCGATGGAGGAGAAGGGTGAGTTCGGTCAGCCAGGTTTTATTTATATTTACGCTTGTATACACACCCGCAGCTAATGCTAACAACATGATAATATAAATGAAGGATGGTTTTATGTACGTGTGGTCAGGCTTTCATTATGCAGAGGTTCGCATTGAATACTACTAATGGGATAAAAATATCATCACAAAATAAATTTGATCTGTGTAGGCATGGCGCGGGTGAGTTCGGTCAGCCGGGTTTTATTGATATTTACATGACCATAGACACCCGCAGCTAATGCTAATAACATGATAATATAAATGAAGGATGGTTTTACATACGCGTAGTCAGGGTTTCAATTAGCAGAGGTTTATTGAATACTACTACCAGACGACTGGCCGAATGAGTTGAGCGTCAGTCTCTCGTTTTGGTAGATCGTGGGATTTGAATCCATGGGTTCAAACCCTGGTTGACTCAAACCAATGACATACAAATTTATACTTGTCACTTCCTGGCCAGGCGCTTGGCATTATTAGGATAGGGCAGGGACTGGTTGGCTAAGTGGCAGAATAATGTGACTGAGTAGAATATCAGGTCATGGTGCTGGTGGCCTGGTCTCCCAGTGGGGCACCACTGTAAACTCACCATGAGTGCGCACGGTCACAAGTCGGTACCCGTCCTTATATTACTTTAGATGTTGCCAGGACGTAAAACTCCAATAACCAACCAACCAAAATATATATAAAATGTATAATACTTTTAGTAACAAACAGGATTTGCATGCAGTCACTATTACGACTGATAGTAATTTCATTTATGTATTAAGGAATTGTACTGTATGGCCGGAAGACCAGTGCTCTGGCGCTGACAAAAGATAATATGAATAAGCAATGCTTAGGACCGACCCACCGATATAACTACAGCAAAGTATTTTATGATTTTTTTTTTTACTCCACTCGCGGTGTTCGATTTGAAATTCCAACAACTCGGGTGACCCGAATACGGCCGTCGTTTCCGCGAAGTAAACTATTAAGGGGTTAGGCCAATCGCTGTCATTCACCCTCTTTGCTGCGGAGCGAAGCTCGACGAGCGATTTCCGTTTCCGTTTGATGGATTTTTCTCGGTTTCTAGGTACGATTTTACAAATGGCAGCGCCCATACAGTGCTATTTCCGTTTCCGTTTGCTGGATTTTGGTGAAGTCATGTTCAGTAAGAGTATTGTTTATGTATTTGTATATATATCTACATGCGTTAGTCTTAAGCCTCCCCGTGGGTGGGTCGGTATTATTCGATGAATAAATACTTGTTAAAAAAAAAAATTAAAAAAAAATTATTATATATATATTTGTAACCAGAATGGTAAGATCTTTCTAACTGTACCATTTGCAAATTAACTTCATGAAAAGAGAAATATCAGTTTAGGAGTACCTGTAATTTATAAATTATAGTGTGCAATTTTGTTTTCTAGGCGGTGATTTCGGCGGCGGGCATCTGTGTAAGGGTGCCGACTCACGCAGCCTGAATGAGGAGATGGTGTCAGCCGAGGACACGGAGATGGGTAGGTTTTTAAATCAGTTTGCCTGCACTACTCACTGCACAGTAAAGTGACACAATAAGTGAGAAATTACTGTCCACCTGGCGGAAACACGAGGAAGTGCGATGATCTCCACACCTTAACACAGGGATAGAACAGTTTCATGATTTAACTAACATCTTGCTAAATACTACTTCCATATTAATCCTGTATTCTTGAATAACACTGGTTAAGGGAGCAGACTTTGAGCTATATTAAAGCTGCATAGTCCGTAGATAACAGTTTCACCATTAGCCAGAGTAGGGGTGAATGACAATCCTGCTTAAAATTGCATAGTCCGGTGTTTTTGAATTTCTGTATTTTTTCTGAGATAAATATATTAGATCAATCACTAGTATCTACTTTACATTAGTTCAAAGTTACTTATATTTTAAATAGTAAACTTTTGAGATATTTTGAGTGCAAACATAGAAAATTAGTTTTGGCAAGCTTGCCAAAACTCTGACACCATAGACTTCTACAGTAACAGATTCAGTTGCATAGTCCGGTGGTTTTGAGTTTCTGTCATTTTCTGAGATAGTTATTTTAGGTTAATCATTATAATCTACCTTACATTAGTTTGAAGTAACTTTTATTTTAAATGGCTGGCGTTTGAGATATTTGAAGTGCAAACATGCAAAATTATGTTAACTTTGCCAATGTGTAAACATGGCAAGTTAAGTTTGGGTGTGCACACTGAAATACTGGATACCAGAGACTTCAGCCGTGGCAGGCTCTTTGTAATTGGCTTAATATTCCTTCTGTGCAGCAATCACTGTCAAAAATGGGACACTATAGGGTTCTGTAGTAACAGGTTCTATTACATTGACTCAGTACTCCCTTCTATGTGGCGCCAGATGTTTAATAAATGCGTGAGTATCTAAGTTAGATATATAGAATCAAATCTAGATAATCATTTTGGTTTTGGAAACTTGATGTTTTTATCGGACTAGGCAGGTTTAAATTAGAGCAAAAACTGTTTCAGTTGGAATTAACTGCAGAGTTGGTAGTTCCAGTGTGCAGTGTTTATCTGTATTGGCTTAAAGTTAAAAAATTGAAAGGGAATGCACAGCAAAATATTAATTTTTTTTAATTAAAAAAAAAAAAATGGCGGCCACAGAAAGCTCTCGATTCGACTCTACATGGTTTCGTAATTTCTTCACTAAAAACTAGCAGGCATTGGAACTATATATTTAATATATTTGATTTCAAATTCATAACCCAGCCTTTCAAAACTTTTTCTATTGGGTTCTCTAGCAGCTCTGTCACAGAGACAGTGTTCCGGGATTAACTACAGGGTCTGACGAAATCTTCAATTTTTTCGAAACTAAACCATTTACCTGAATTTGCTTCTACGCATCCAACTTAAATACAGGTGAAGTCATTAAACGTGTTGCTGCATAGAAGCGAATATTATTCAATTTAGGAGAAGCTCTCATTGCTGCGTTTGCCAATGTTACTTTTGTGTGCTTTCACTTGAAATTTCTCCAAAATTAACCCTTTAAGCTCACAGTGATTTCAAACTAAAGTAACTTTGTTTGCGCCATTTCAAGGCTTTGAAAAGCCTTGAATTTAATCCTTTTGGGTAATTAGTCTTGATAAACCTTAAAATTCCATTAAACTGTCCGCACTGATCTAAATTAGTCCGAAATCGCCATTCACCATAGTTTTCTTTTTTCCTGAAATCCAAATGAAAATAGTCTTGAATTCCTATCAAAAACAGCATTGAAAAACCTTGAAATAGCCTTGAATTCCATATCTTCACAGGTGTACAAACCCTGTATTTATCTAAAAAAAAAAAAAAAAAATCAAAAGTATGGCCGGAAATTAAAATCACCGAATCATGTACCTTTAGCCCACCCCTACTGCACAGCTCTGGGAGTAGAAGTACCATTGATCTCTAGGCGGATGTTTGCATGTTGAATCTGAGTAAGGTCACTGACACGCACTCACAGTAGAATAAGTATAATTAACGATATTTGTGATGCAAGTTCATAATGCATGCGATGCTGTGATAGATAGCTTACCATAGCATGTTGAGGTGGCTGTACTAAATAGTCATGGCTGCAAAGTTTGGCTGGTACTAGGATGGTTAACTTCAAACCACTCATTGGACATCTGGTTATGCATTGTTTGGGTAACACCAAAGTGGCCAGGATTGTTAAGTTGAAAGACCTCCTTGGACCTGACAATACTCATGTTTTGGGTTAATGCTAAATTTCTGGGTGGAATTCTCTCTCTCTCTCTTTCTTTTCCCCCCGTTTTTTTAGGAGGTTGGGGGCTAGGGGACTGGGACCATAAATAAATATCAAAGCAGCATAATCCGATAAAAGAATAACATTTTCTAAACCAAAACACATGGGGGCAGGTAGCTGAGGTGCATGGTGTACTGAGCTAATTATCGCTGAGGATGGGGACAGGTAGCTGGGGTGACCTAACAATCGATGAGGATGGTTGCAGATAGCTGGGGTGGGTGGTGTATTGAGCTAACTGTAGGTGGGGTTGGGGGCAGATAGTTGGGATGCGTGGTGTACTGACTTAACTGTAGGCGGGGATGGGGGCAGGTAGCTGGGGTGTGTGGTGTACTGAGCTAACTGTCGATGAGGATGGGGGCAGGTAGCTGAGGTGAGTGGTGTACTGACATAACAATCGATGAAGATGGGGGTAGGTAGCTGGGGTGCATGGTGTACTGAGCTAATTATATGTGGGGTTGGGGGCAGCTAGCTGGAGTGCATATGTACTGAGCTAACTGTAGGCCAAGGGTAGGGCCAGGTAGCTGGGGTGTGTCGTGTACTGAGCTAACTAGACAGGGATGGGGGGAAGGTAGCTAGGGTGCGTAGGTACTGAGCTAACTGTAGGCGGGATGGAGGCAGGTAGCTGGGGTGTGTGTTGTATTGAGCTAACTGAGGGCGCGGATGGGGGAAGGTAGATAAGGTGCGTAGGTACTGAGCTAACTGTAGGCGGGATGGAGGCAGGTAGCTGGGGTGTGTGTTGTATTGAGCTAACTGAGGACGCGGATGGGGGAAGGTAGATAAGGTGCGTAGGTACTGAGCTAACTGTAGGCGGGATGGAGGCAGGTAGCTGGGGTGTGTGTTGTATTGAGCTAACTGTAGATGTGGATGGGGGAAGGTAGATAGGGTGCGTATGTACTGAGCTAACTGTAGGCGGGGTGGGGGCAGGTAGCTGGAGTGTGGATGTACTGACCTAACAATCGATGAGGATGGGGGCAGATAGCTGGAGTGCATGGTGAACTGAGCTAACTGTAGACGGGGATGGGGGAAGGTAGCTTGGGTACGTATGCACTGAGCTAGCTAGCTATCGATGGGGATGGGGGAAGGTAGCTGGGGTGAGTTGTGTACTGACCTAACAATAGATGAGGATGGGGGCAGGTAGCTGGAGTGCGTGGTGTAGAGCTAACTGTAGATGGGGATGGGGGAAGGTAGCTAGGGTGCGTATGTACTGAGCTAACTATCGATGGGGATGGGGGCAGGTAGCTGTGGTGAGCTGCTAGCCAGCATGTACTACTGTACTGAGCTAACCGTAGGTTGGGGCTCATAGCTGGTGTATATGGTGCACTGAGCTAATGATGTTTTTGCTGGTATCTGGCATGTGTGGTATCTCAAGGTAACCATCGGTGTGTGGGGGTGGGGGCTGGTAGCCGGGGTGCGTGGTGTACTGACCTAACTGTCGATGAGGATGGGGGCAGGTAGCTGGTGTGCGTGGTGTACTGAGCTAACTAGGCGGGGATGGGGGCAGGTAGCTGGTGTGTGTGGTGTAGAGCTAACTGTAGACGGGGATGGGGGCAGGTAGCTGGGGTGCGTGGTGTACTGAGCTAATTGTAGGCGGGGATGGGGGCAGGTAGCTGGTGTGCGTGGTGTACTGATCTAACTGTGGGTTCTCACCGTGTGCTTGTGGTGTCGTGTGTGGCTGCAGTGGGACCGGGGTCCATGCGCAGCCCAGCGCGCAGCCCCGACGACGAGGTGGACAGTCTGACCGGCAGCTACGTGTCATCGTACGGCGAGTACGGCAACCTGCAAGGGGCCCACGGCAAGCTCCAGGAGTCCCAGTCCAGTATGTAGCCAGCCACGTGGGGTGTCCGTCTGTCTGCCTTACTGACTGTCACTGTCATCATCACTATCATCGTTGTTGTTGTCATCATCGTCATCATCTTCACCACCATCATCACCACTTCCATCATTAATATTATCATCTTCATCGCCATCATTGCCCATAGCATCATCTTCACCACCAATATCATCATCTCCACCATCATCGCCACACAGGTCAGATGCAACTGACCGTTCATCACTCCACACTAGTCACTGTCGCGTCTCACTAACCACCTCCATGTTGCACTCGTTGTAGATGAGTCGTGCATGGTTAACTTCTTTGTCTTCTTCCCACCCACCTCCCTTCTGTTTGGAGACCCCTCCCCATTTGACCCTAACTGATAGTTTCCTTTTGTAGGCCTCTCACTAACTAACTCCTGCTGCTTGTACTGCTCACATAACCTGGACTATGCCAACATTTGTTCTCTGTCTCTCTCCGTGTGCTCATTGTGTTCCTCTCCTGTATCCAGCCTGTGGACGCCATCTTGTATTCGGTTAAATTAGTTTGTTTACGTCTCAATTACAGAGTGTCTACAATGTTCTTGCGAATGGCCATTGACTTAGCAAGTGTTCTTTAAAAAAACAATGTATCCTCTCCACCATTCCGTAATTCGGCTTTCATTTTATGCATCCCACCGATTTTTGTGTGTCTACCATTTTTTAGCCATATGTTTTTTTGTGGTTATTTTGTTTGTTTATAATTCAGTTCATTAAAATTAAATTTTGCATTACCTTACACACCTTACCTGAAGCACCAGGCGTTAAGCTATGAATGCACCTAAGTGTTTGATTAAGTTGGAACTTGCCTTAACTGAACTGATTGATCCACCAGCTGACCCGACTCTTCCATATTAGACGCGAATGGCGAAGCAGCAGCGCCCCTAAATGGCTTTCTTTCGATAGGGTCCTTATGTGCTTTACGACATTACGCAAAGGGCCCACCCACTCTTCTGCTGAGAAGCGTTGTTCCTTCCTTAAGGCATGTGTGGGTGGGAGGGCCGGTGGCAGTCAACCCCCAACCTTCCCCCCCACCCACCCACCCTGCCTACAATGACGTTGACTGACTGACATCTTCGACTTGCGCCTGGTTTACTACTTACAGGCATGTACTTTAGCGCGCCGGAGGACCTTGACATGGACTCGCCGCTCGGTGACGAAGGCCCAGAGCAGGTTCTCAGCGAAGAGGAGGCTGACGGGAAGGAGCCGGTCGTCAGTACGTACAGAGCTGCCAGTGCTTTGGTGCCTGTCTGCCTGCCTACAACAACAACAACAACAACAACAAAACCCAACATACTCCTTGATAACAACTAGCCAGTTCTTCTCACTCTCTCTACTCCCCACTGATGGCGCCACCGTCGCCACCACCTCGCCGCCGCCGCCTATGAGCCCACCCTTTTTGGTGTTTGTGGCTCCCCCTGGAGGATTCTGCCCTCACTAACACCTAGTCAGCTATAGCTGCGTCTGAAGTTCTATTGCTGTTGCGTTGCTGTTTCCATCGCCCTCCTCTATTCTCATCCAACCCATCCACTACTCTGTTTGTTCACTGAACGCGGGCCAGGTTTGTCCTAATTTAGGCCATTGTAAAAGGTTGTTCAGTAACATATATGCACACATAAACATATATTCACAGATATACACACATACTCACACACATACACGCATATACACACATTTATACATATATACACACATTTAAACATCTTCTTGGTTGTCCATCGGTGGCGACAACAACAGCAACTCATCATTTGTTGTGAACTCGTCGATGACTGATGAGTTCAATCTGTGCTCGGAATGTACGGTGGCACGTTAGACATGAGTATGTAGCTGTAGTCAGAGAGTCTGGATGATATACGCACACACACACACACACTCACATTCACACTTATTCACACACACACACACACACACACACACACACACACACACACACACACACACACACACACACACACACACACACACACACACAAGATGGCGTCTCGCGGGAGGCTCATAACTGACTTGTTTCGTCTGCAGCACTGAGCCTCACTTCTCCCCGGTTGTCTTACTAGTCTTTAAGCGGCATCGTGTGGTCGTCATAGAGGCCTATTACTATATGTGGTTAAAGTTGTATAGTCCGATGGTTTTGAATTTCTGTATTTTTTCTGAGATAAACATATTTGATGGATCACCATTAGTTCAAAGTTACTTTTATTTTAAATGGTAAACTTTTGAGATATTTTGAGTGCAAACAAGGAAAATTAGTTTTGGCAAGCTTGCCAAAACTTTGACACCATAGACTTCTGCAGTAACAGGTTCTGTCAAATTGACTCAGTATTGCCTTCTACGCAGAAACAAATGCTTAATAAGTGCATCAGTATCTAAGTTAGATATGTAAAATAATATGTAGATAATTGGTTTGGTTTTGAAAATTTGATATTTCATCGGACTATGCAGCTTTAACTAAGCAAGCTGTTGTAGGTGCAAAGTGTATTCATCAATCAGTGTTTCTTTTCGTACTTTAGTCGTAGCCTGAATGCCCTCCACTGCTGCTAACAGAACACAGACAAGTCTGCTCCTCCCTCCGCTCCCCCACACACCCCACTCCAAAGAGAGTCCATTATGCACATACATAGGGCCCTGGAGGAAGTATCTATGTATATAGATATCTATATATAAATATATCTTATTGATATCTACATAGATATGTAGACAGATAAGTCTGCTCCTCCCTCCGCTCCTCCACACACCCCACTCCAAAGAGAGTCCATTATGCACACACATAGGGTAGATATCTATGTAGACATCCATGTACATATCTATGTGGATATCTAGATATATGATATATCGAGATATATAGGCATCACTAGGATCGGGCAAGGAATGGTATACTCAATTTCAGGATAATGTGATTGAGTGGGGTATTAAACATGGTGCCGGAAGGCTTAAGCTCCCACTGGGGAAGCACTATGAAGTCACCATGTGTGTGTACTGTCACAAGTCAGTGCCCATGCTGATATGAATTTAAATGTTGCCAGGACGTAACCCCCCCTCCCCCAAAAAAGAAAGAAAACACCCACCAAAACACCAACAAATAACAAGCACACAAGAATCACAGGGTTGTGAATTTATTGTTTCCAATGGTGTCGATCCCACACCATCCTCCCCGCCTTCTACGGGTGACAGAAGTAATTGTTATTACTACATGTAAATATAGCTTGACCTTGTAGGGTCAGTGCCTTCAAGGGCATTATGGATCGGCTAATGGTGCAGACCCAATTTAAAAACAAACACAACATTATCTTTTTAAAAAAAGAGAAGAAAGTTTCTCCCTCTCCTTACTATTAAATGCCGGACCCAAAACCAGGGTCTGTACGGGGCCTGGAAAGTCTTAAAAAGTCTTGAACTTCATTTGCCCCATTTCAAGGCCTTGAAAAGCCTTGAATTTAACCTATTTTGGGTAATTAGTCTTGAAAAGCCTTGAATGCTATTAAACTGTCCCGAATGATCTAAATTAATCTGAAATCGCCATTTGCCATTGTTGATTCTTCCCGAAATCCAAATCCAAAAATAATCTTGAATTCCTAGCAAAAACAGCCTTGAAATGGTCTTCAATTCCATATCTTCACAAATGTACGGATCCTGCAAACTATATAAAGATCCCACTATAGAAAGATCCCCTTCCCCCCCCCCCTCCCCCCCATACCCCCACCACACCTCCCAACCTCTCACTTGGTGTCTAAACTTAGCTGCGCTCTGCCACTCCTCCCAAATGTATATGGGAAAATATCTTAGATTTAGTTGGCTATTTATCTAAATGTCTTTATGAATATTCACAGCGTGCAAATTTGCTATGCTATGCGAGCTAATGTGTTGCCTAATAGGATCCTAGTTTCTTTCATGTGTTTGGCTGTTTTTTTGGTGGTTAAAAGTAATAAGTTCACTCCAAACAGTCAAAAATGGTTAGAGGTTACGATTGATAGGCCAGTCACCATAGCAACTGTCCAAACGGGGTTTGTCAATAGACACCACATGGCCAGAAACCACATGGTATCCTCTCAGTGAGTGTCCTGATTGGTGGACACAGCGGAAGGCGATAAACATGAACATTGGGGGCAGCACCGTGTGACCTCCTGATCAATCTAACTACATCAAACCGGCTGCGGTGTGGGCCAATGGTCTTAATTCACGACTGGTCGGTTAGTCATGCCACTGAGACTCCCGCCTTTATTGCGAACTACCAGTGCCAACGTAGAAATCAATGCTGCATAGTCTAATGAATGCGTAACATTTTCTAAGCCAAAACACTTACCTAGATTTGATCACACATGTCCAACTGACACACATATGCTACATTTCTTAAGGCGTAGAAGGAATACTAAGCCAATGTAATAGAACCTGTCATTGGTGAATGATGGCCTAATATATATATGTCCAGCATTTCGACACGTCAGACCCCAATCGATTTAGCATATTTTCTTTTCAAATATCTCCAAAGTTAACCCTTTTATATAGGTACTTCAAACAAAAGTATAGTAGGTCATATTGATCAATCTATTTTGTTTATCTAAAACAAAACAAAAATATGCAGACTTAAAAGCCATCGTATTATGCAACCATATCTGAATAAGTCACTGTATTGTGTCATTTTGTATTTTACTTGTTAACTCATTTGCCAGATAAACGTGTATTGATTGGTAGCGCATGTTCTGTGTATGTGTATTAAGGTCTGTGTTTTTATTTTCCTCATGTTTCGTTGCATTATCTGTGTCTGTAGCTTAGAAGGATTAGTTAGTATGCGTATTCCAAGTTCTGCTGGTCCCTCAGAAAGGACTGGAGCTGTGACCCAGCACAGCTTCAGCTTAGACGTTCGAAGCCGGGGAAGGTGATGAATGTGCATAACGGCAATGGTATCTCAACAAATGTAAAATATTTGCTAGGTTAATTTCACTGCAATCTACATTAGAAACAAATGTATGGCAAGAACCGTACACAGTTTGGTTATCAGGAGGCGTGCAGGTAGAGGTGCAAAGTGAGTTTCTGGTGTGGAGTCTGTAATGAAGGATAGGCCTGATAGTGGCACCAACCCCAACTTCCTGTGCGTAAGCTGAAGCTGTGTTCCGGCATGTTGGGTCACAGCTTCACTGCTTCCTGAGGGTTCAGCGGATTAGAATACATGTATTAAAACCCACCCCAGTGCTTGCTGATGTAACCTTTTTAATTGTGTTTCTATTAATCATTGTATGCAACTGTTTTTGATTTGAATTATTCCCCACCCCACACACCCTAACAAAAAAGGACCAATTCCCCAACGTTTTATTGAATCTTCATTGAGTCATCAGGGAAGATAACCAAAACACACAAGTAGGAACAACACCCTCCTGGAAAAATGAAGCGGTGTCATTTTTCCCCCATTTCTTTTTAATTATTATTTTTTTTATAGTAGGCGCTATGTAAGCCCTATGTTCTGATGGTTTATTTATGTCCCTTGTTATTACGTCAGGTTTAACGTCCGTCTGTGTTGCTTGTCTGCTCATTCATAAACAGGTCCCGGGGAAGTGATCAGTGACAGTGAAGACTTTACCATCGCTACCACCACCACCACCACCACTGCCACCACCACCGCCACCGCCCCATTTGAGGGCGGGGCGTCCAAGTATCAAAGCGGGGCGTCCACATTCCATGGGGCAGCCCCAGAATCCTGCCCTTACGGTGTGGGCGATGAGCCTGACCGGGGTACACCCATGGACTTGCAGGCCTTTGTACCAGCCAATCCGAATGTCGCTCTCACCGGCCCTGAGAAAGCCGGTTTTGTTGTTAATGATAATTATAATAACAACGTTGCGAGAAAAGGCATCGTTGGCAATAACAGCCACAGCGACAGTGACAACTGCAACCATGCCAAGGTCGGTAATCAGGTCATCCGTGTGCTGCCAAAGAACAGCGGTCATGATAAGCACGCACAAAGAAGTAGTGGTCATCAAGAGGACGCTCATGAGGAGACACAGGGCAAGGCAGGGGTACAGACGCAGACGCTGCTGGAAATTTGTTCTTCGCCAATTGGCACCGTCACCCTGGACCCAGCCCCCGCCACAGAAGAGAGCTCATCCGACTGTACCTTTTATGGAGGAGGAGGAGGAGTCCCTGCATGTAGGTGTACCTGAAGAGTGAGAGTGCTTTCCTCATCTAACTTTAATACAGACGTGGTGTGATGCGAGCAGCAGCAGCTGCGCCTACCAGGCAGGATGCCTGTTCTCCATGTTTACTACAGCCTGGGCTTTTACACTCCTCAACCGCTCCCACACCGCTGCTCCAACAACCGCTGTAGCTGGTTTCCGCTCTCTCCCTGTCCCCGCCTCCCCCCACCCCACCCTTAGCCCTACTCGCCACATCCACATGCTGTTTTGTTCCTATGTTAGTGAACATCCAGTTTATTCCTCTTGTGATAGCTTTTAAAAGGAGTCTCTCCGGCAAACAGTGCCAAGCACATCTGTGGTGATCGAAGCAATGCTCAGCACAATGCTCAGTGCAGCACTCAGCTCAGTGCAAAACTCAGATCAGTACAACGCTCAGCTCAGTGCAACACTCAGCTCAGTGCTACACTCAGCTCAGTGCAATGCTCAGCACAACACTCAGCAGCATGTGCGTAATAAAACCTGATTTAATAGGTGCTAAGTTTGTGTGGGTAGAATGATTCCAAACGGGCTGAAGACAAAGCTTGAATCCTATTTCAAATCACTCCATTGACCCACAAAGACTACCATGTGTACCCGTATATAAAATTGCCCTTTTTTTGTATTGCGCATGTACTGAGTTATTTTGCTATTCATTACAGAGTGATATTCTAGTGACTGCATATTGTACTAGCGCAACGCTCAGCACACTGCCTGATGCATTGTCTAATTGCTGTTCGATAATTCTTTACACACGCATTGATTTGATACAGGATTGCTTTCTTATAGGGTCGAATGGCACTAGTACAATATGCAGTGACTAGAATATCATTCTGTAATGAATAGCAAAATAACTACATGCGCAATAAAAAAAATTTGTTAAAGGCAATTTTATATACGGGTAGACAATATGGTAGTCTTTGTGGGTCGATGGAATGATTTCAAATGGGTTTTGACCTTTGTCTTCAGCCCTTCTGAAATCACTCCATCCACACACACATAGCGCCCGTTAAATCATGTTTTATTACACACATGCTGCTATTTAGATATTGTGGGTGTTTTCTGCCCCATCGAATGGCACTAGTGCCATGTGAAATATGTAATTATTCTGTACATGAGCAATAAAAATGAAAGATCTGATTAGGTGTATGTATAGGTGTATGTAATAGTTCTCATGGGTCAGCAGTGTGCTTTTAGAAGGCACTACTCACCAACGCGAACTGTTATATATTGTACACATATATGTAAAATCATGTCTTTCGTTTATATGATATCTCCATGTTCAAACTGATATCAAACCAGTTAATCAAAAGAAGATTTAGCTTTAGATTAGCTTTTATCTTTAGCTCTTGGTGCCTGCAAATATTAACACAAGCTAACACATATTGCTATGTATCTGCTATAGGCCTGCACTCAGTGTGGCTGGAATGCTATGGGCTTCTGCTAAAAAAAAGCCAGAAAAAAAGCCTAATATTTAGAAAGAGGAACACACATATTAATTCGTTCTGGGTGTTCAAATAAGTCTTGTTTGTTGCGGGCAGGTAAGCTATAGACAGGTGAAAATATTAATTGGTTCAGGGTATTCAAATGCACCAAATCCCCATTACATGTTCGTTGGCGTCCATAAAATATCATCGCGATAAAAGCCCGGTCGCACTAAATCGGGGTTCAGTTTACTGAATTACCATTGAATTCAAGAATCCCGGTCCACTGACGCATTGTGTTATATCCAAGATGGCGTAAAATCGGGGTTTCACTGTAAGTCCCTTTGCTGCTTTCTGGGACAGTTTGAACACATGAAGATGTTAATGCGTTCAGGGTGTTCAAATAAGTCCCTTTACCCCAGGCAGGAAAACTATGGCCAGGTGAAAATGAAGAGTTCAGGCGCAAGTGTTAATATAGTGCAATAGTCTGCACTGACCTCTCAGGAAAGGAGCCACATAGACAGGCGTGGGTAGGTTGGTGACATGAGGGAGCCTAGGTGGTGTAATCTGCTATCTGCTTATGAATTTGCTCAGGATAAACTGGTTTATTTCTTACATGGTGTTTCATAATCCCAATGGAATACATATTGATTTGAAGCAAATGTCCTTGTGTTTTCAGTGTAACCGTTTCTGTGCTGTTTTGTGTCAATCGTTACAATGGACAAAAACAAAAGGGTTATCATCTTTTGAGACAGGCTCATATATGTTAGCAAGTTATGGTTAGACTTGTGACTTTTAATGACGTTTATCACATAATATGACTTCAGTTATTTCCATAGTTAAATCAAACGACACATATAAGATAAATAATCCAACTTTATGAAAACAGCATTCGAGCAGGAGGAACTATGAGCTTTAGCAACATTAGCTGCTATTCATTAACCTTTTCAACCCTTTGTCATTTCCAGTAATTTGCAGCTCTTTGAAAATTAACATAGTTGTGCTTGATCCTGCTAACCCCAATTTTTTTTTTCTTCGTTTTTTTTTTAACGAATTTTTCTTTTGGCGGGTGGGGGTGGTTGACTTTAATTAAAAGAGAGGTATGCTTCAACTCTCAGTCACACACAAAAATAAAAACAAACATAAAGTTTTTGCTACAGAACTACAAAACCTTGTGGTCTTGGTGGTGGTCAAGGCAGTAAATCAGGGGTAAGGCAATCTCGGACTTCCTCCATTTCCACCCCACGCTTTAAATCCCCATCTCACCCCGTCCTCATGACCTTAGATGTTGCCAGGTCGTAAAACCCCAACAACCAACCAACCCATCTCACGGAGGCGTTCTTTTGGGTCCCCCCCCCCCCCACAACCCTAACACAAGGCTCCCGCAGCTCTTGAAAACCATTGAATATCATGGAATTTTCTTCTTTTTAAAAATAAAAAATCTTAATTTTTCCATGACTTAAAATTCATCCGCAATTTTCAAATTTTATTTGATTCGGTGTGGAACAAGAGTAAAACCCCTGTTGGGTTTTCTCACCCACCACCTCTTGATTGGTCACTGTTTCTCCAGCCAATGCGCCTGACGGAGATTCCTGGTGAGCTGGTGGCTTGCGCGAATTTTATTCTTTCATCGAATCATGGAGCTTGAACTATTATTGATAAAGTCTGAAAATCATGGAGTTTTGCATTTCTCTATATTTAAATTTAAAATTCATTTACTTGTTTTCACACCTATTAAAAGTAAATTATTTTGTTGTGACTGACTAGTCCACCAAATATACACATATATACACACAACATGCTAATATTTGCACTCTTACGACTTCTATTAGCCACTATGGCCTAGTTTCATGTACTGGCGCTATCCAATCGGAATTGGTGTTACATGTAGTTTGGAGGAAACCTGTAGATGCTGATTTCTATTAATTGCATCAGTCATGGAAAGATCATGGACGTGATTTTTTTATTCGATGTCTTGGAATTTTGGAATACGGTGGACAACCATGGAATTTAATATGTCAAAGGTGCGGGAACCTTATAAGATGCTTCGAAGCTCCCCCTAGCCTTCGTCTTCCGTAACTTTTCCTTGCAGATGCCGCCTGGTTTCTACGATGCACTGTTCACCTCATGATGCTACCTGCTGTTGCCATGTTCTCAAAGCAACACTACTCCCCCATTCCATGCAACTATAATGTATATCCCGTCCTGATATGACCTTAGATGTTGCCTGAACGTAAAACTCCAACAATCGACCTATAATGTATACATTCCCCATTACAGACACTTATTTAATTTTAACCCTTAGTCCCATGTGCTGTGTTTTTATTTTATTTATATTTTTTGTTGCAATTTAAATTCTGTAAACCCAACTGGATGTTTTTGTTTGTTCCCGGTGCATGACAATATTTGTGTTAGGAGAAATGGATGTTTTTTCTTCTATTTTTCAATTAAACGATTCACATGTCCCAATGGCGAAAGAGTACATCTGTTGGACCATTCGTGGTTCCATCCAGACGAGCAGCGACTCGGCTCGTCTTGGAATGAATACACTGGTGCGGGGACTTGAAGGTGATGGGTTCAAATCCCATTCTCGAACTGACTTGGATCATTTGTTAGAATGAGCCTGATTTACTTCTCTAACACTCAGATGTCGTTCCCAGATTGTTCGGCAACTGTTTGTAGCGGCTACTCACTCCTGTTGAATCCAGTGGTGGATTAGCTACCATCCGGGCCCCTACGTTGAGCCCCCACCTTGGCCCCTAGGTTGAGGCCCACCTGGGCCCCTAGGTTGAGCCCCACCTGGGCCCTTAGATTGAGACCTCTGGGCTCTTAGGTTGAGCCACCTAGACCCCTAGTTGAGGCAGCCAGGCCCCAAGGTTGAGCCACTCGGGCCCCTAGGATGAGCTCCCTGGGGTCCCTAGTTGAACCACCCAGCCCCCTAGGTTGAACCTCTCGGACACCTAGGTTGAATCACCTGGGCCCTTGGGTTGAGCCACTGGTATATCTATGTTGAGCCACCCAAGCCCCTAGGCTGAGCTACCTGGGGCCCCTAGTTGAGATACCCGGGTCCCTAGGCTGATCCACCTAGGGCCCCTTGTTGAGCCACCCAGGTGCAGTAGTTGAGCCACCAGGGCTCCTAAGTTGAACCATCCGGGGCCATAGTTGAGCCACCCAGGCCCCTAGGCTGAGACACCCGGGGCCCCTAGATTGAACCACCTGGGTCCTTAGGTTGAGGCCCCTAGTTTGAGCCACCCGGGCCTCTACGTTGAGCCAACCGTACCCCTAGGTTGAGCCACCTGGACCCCTAGGTTGAGCAAACCGGGCCCCCTATGTTGAGCCACCTGGACCCCTAGGATGATCCACCTGGGTCCCTAGGTCGAACCACCTGGGTCCTTATGTTGAGCCACCCAGGCCCCTAGGTTGAGCCACCTGGACCCCTGGGTTGAGCCACCCGGGCTCCTAGGTGGAGGCACCTGGGCCCCTAGGTTGAATGACCCAGGCCCCTACGTTGACCCACCCGGGCCCCTAGGATGAGCTTTAGTACACTCAGTTAAACCTTTTTTTCCTGTATGCTCTCGGTCCCCTCTCCATTCTGGGCACCTAGGCCTACTGAACCTAATGGTTAATCCACCACTGGTTGCATCTAGTAAACAGAACCATTACTATAAATCGCGTATTAGTGTGGGCAAGGGAGGACGGAGGGCGGAGATTGTTAGATGTGTTTGAATCTCAATATAAAAAAAAAAAACTCAAACAGATTCAAAACCCAGAGAAGGAGGAGGTGGTGGTGCAGGAGGAAGAACAGTGCATTACCCTGACACAACTGTTCAAACTATTTAGATACACATGCCCCACCGGATATGCATTCAATGTGTAAATAATTCCATTTCCTGTGTGTTTGCTTGAATGGCATAGTACAATCACTTGGCATTTAATTTGTTACTAATATTTTAATATACCTTGCTTTATTAAGTTAAGTTGATAAAATTACGTAAGAGACAAAAAGTTAAGTTCATATTGGAAAAGAAAAGAGATATTTTAAATCGGTATACATTACATCTGTATTGTTTGAGAATCAGTGCAAATGAACTGAAATAAGTCCACGTAGGTTTATATTTTAATTACATAGGTGATTATGCGTGTATTATTTATGCAGAGTATCTTTACTGAATTATTAGTAACAAATTGATATTTGAATATTGTATATGGATATATGCTGCTGGAGCGTGTATACATATAAACTAGATTTAATTGTTGTCTTTATAATGTTGCTTATAAATAATGTATGGTTATATTGTGACTAATAGCAACTAATAATGTTTTATATTTTGACAGTAATGTCTGGTTATATTGTGATGTAAATAATAACTAGTAATGTATGGTTATACTGTGACTTAGTAATTAATAATGTGTATGGTTAAATTGAGCTATAATAACTATTGATGTAGGATTACATTGTGATCTAGTAATAATAAGTAACAATGTATGGTTGTACTGTGATTTAATAATAACTAATTATGGATGGTTATATTATACCACAGTTATTAATAATGTGGTTATACTGTGACCTACAGTGACCTAGTAATAACTAAAAATAGATGGTTATATTGTCCCATAGTCATTAATGATGGATGCTTATATTATGCCACCGTCACTAATGATGTATGGTTATACTGTGACATAATATTAGTAATAACTAATAATGGATGGTTATATTATGCCAAAATCATTAATATATTTTTATACTGTGCCCTAGTGTTAATGATAACTAATAATGTATGGTTATATTGCGCCACAATCATTGATGATTATCTAATTATATTGTGACCTAGTAATAATAACTAATAATAGATGATTATATTGTCCGACAGTCATTACTGATGTATGCTTATACTGTGACCTGTAATACCAATAACCTTTAACTGATGTTTCCACTGTGGCATGTGCAAGGTGTGTGCTAGTTTGTTGACGCTCCACCTTTGCTTGCAGCAGTGAACGTGATGGGCCCTGAGGACCAGGAAGTGGCGAGTGTCACGGCCAGCCTCACCTCAACCATCACTGACAGCACGAGTGTGGCGAGTGTGGACAGCAACAGCCAAGTGCCGTACCATATCCTTGACCGCAGCGGGGAGAGCAGTAGTTTAGGCGGAGACTTCAACAGCATAGGCAAGAGCAGCTCCGACAAGTCCGACACCGACATTTTATTGCGAAGTGAGTCAGGTGAACGAATCGGTTGAGTGCAGGGTTCACGCGTGCGGAAGGTCTGGAGTTGGAATCCCGGTCGATTAAAATTAATGGCATCCAATTGATACTTGTCGCTAGCTAGCCTGGTACTTGGCATTAATAGGATGAGATAGGGACTGGGGACTGGTTAGCATAGTATCAGGATAATGTGACGTGTGTGGGATATCGGTTCATGGTGCTGGTGGCCTGGGGCCGTATGCATGGAGCGGAGTTAGCGAGCCAAAACTGGTTTTGGACAGGATTTCTAGTTTAGCGGCGAAAAGTCGCTATGCATGTAGCAGTGTTACGGAAACAGTGCGAGTTTAAGGTTGGATATTCTAACACCACTGTATAGCAGGTTTACGGGTGGTGTTAGGTACCGATTAGGCCCAAATCTATTCAAATCTATCATTTTTAACAGAATAACGGGCTCAAAACGTGAAATTTGGTCAAATTAACCACAAAATCGAAGCGATATTAACGCCGCCGCTAAATCGGCGGCGATATTAATATTGTCGAATCAATGAATGTAAACAAAACAAAGCGCCACCATCAGCGGCAATATATTATGACCAAATCTATTCAAAGCTACCATATTTAACAGAATTACATGTTCAAAAAGTGAAATTTGATCAAATTAAACCACAAATCGAAGCGATATTAATGCCGCCGCCGCCGAATCGGTTGCAATATTGGGAAAAAGCAGTGCTCACCGGCAACAGGCTCCGAGGGATTTCCCAAATCTATAAATAACTGCACGTTTAGCTAACGCAAATGATTTAGGCGTCCATGCATACAGCGTGACATATTTCGTGATGCCGGTGATAGCTACCCGGTTAGCGGTTAACACCACACAACGCTAACACTGCTTCATGCATACGGCCCCTGGTCTCCCAGTGGGACAGAACTATAAAGTGACCATGAGTTTGCATTGTTACAAGTCGGCACATGTACTGATATGAGCTTGGATGTTAGGATGCAAAAAGGAACAAAAATCAATTGTCATTCTAATACACCTTAAAAGACGAGATAATTTAAGTTTGTATTCAATGCCACTATTTCTATTTACTGTTTGAGAATCAATTCAAATGAACCGAAGTCTAGGTTTTAAATTTTGACAGTATATTTGATTACATGGGTATTATTTATGCGGAGAACATATGCCGAATCTAATACTAACGAATTGATATTTGAATATTTGTATACATACATTGAACACTCACTCTTTTCACTGGGCGCGGTGGCCTAATCGTTAGGTCGGGAGTTTGCTTCCCGGTCGATTCAAACCAATGACTTTAAAATGGATACTTGTCACTTCCTAACCTGGCGCTCGGCATTAATAGGATAGGGCAAGGACTGGTTTAGCTCAGTGTCAGGATAATGTGACTGAGTGGGATATCGGGTCATGGTGGCGGCAGCCTGATTTCCCAGTGGGGCAGCACTATAAAGATAAAGTCGCCATGATTGTGCACTGTCACAAGTCAGTACCTGTCCCGATATGACCTTGATATTTGCCAGGACGTAAAACTCAAACAACCAATCAACCAACTCTTTTCACTGCCATACCTCATTTATATTGCTTGTAAATATTTTCGACTGTTTGATCAATATCCGGCTGTCCAGTCTCGGAGTCTCGGAGTCCCTCGCCGACGGGCAGTAAGGCGTCCCGCAGCCAGGACTCGTGCTCCGACACGCCCGTACCGAACGGCAGTCCGGAGAGTGGCTGCCGGCGTGTGGGCGAGGAACCCCGGCACCACAGCACCGAGCACAACGGCAAGGAGTCGCCCGTGCCCGACCGAATGAGCCTCCACCTGGACGACATGGAGGCCGTTCCGCACGACCAGTGTATGTACACGGTTGATTACCCACTGACAAGAGCTTTAATTTTTTTTTAAAAAAAAAATTTTAAGATGTCAATTTCAATTAACAAAAATGTTTTAATTAATTTTTTTTTTATTTAAAAAAAAAATTTGTGTGATGGATTTATATACCTATCAACCTAATATATTGATCTCAGGAAATGACAAACTCAAATCATCGGACTATGCAACTTTAAGTAATACGTGAAATTAAAAAAAAAAGAAAAGATTTGTGTGATGAATTTGTTTACCCTGCCCCTAACGGATTAGTGTGTTAACACTTGTTTTCATCGCTGAGCACCACTAGTCGAATTTGATTCAAGTCTTTTCAATTCTTGTTTTTGTAATAATTTTTGGTTTTCTTGTTGCTTCTTGTTTACTGGTTGTAACTGTTTGTAGATTGCAAACAGTCCATAATCCCGCTTTTTAGCTAATCACGACTGTTAAAACCATGACTACTATTATTATTACTACTATTATAGGTAATCAGACGGGATGGCCGAATGAGTTAGAGCGTCCGTCTCCCGTGTTGGTAGACCATGGGATCGTGGGTTCGAACCCTGGTCGAGTCAAACTAATGACTTAAAAATTGATACTTGTCACTTCCTAGCCAGGCGCTCGGCATTATTAGGATAGGGCAAGGACTGGTTGGCTCAGTGTCAGGATAATGTGACTGAGTGGGATATCAGGTCATGGTGCTGGTGACCTGCTCTCCCAGTGGGGCAGCACTATATAGTCGCCATGAGTGCGCACTGCCACAAGTCGGTACCCGTCCTGATATGACCATAGATTTTGCTAGGACTTAAAACAAAAAACAAAAAACAAAAAAAAGTATTATAGCTTATTGCCCAATTTTAACACCCCCCCCCCCAAAAAAAGCCCTTGACATAAAGCATCAGTACTTGACATAGTTGACGATGTGCACTGAACGTGGCTGTGCTTGTAAGTTGTATGTGCTTGTGTGTGGTGCCAGGTGGGAGCGGTGAGGCCGAGCAGGAGGGCCCTGAGGATATGCGCAGTGTGCTGGCAGGGGGCGTAATGATCGGATGGACGGCTGACGTGGCGGTCATCCTGTGGCGACGAATGATTGGCGCACTGGGAGACATCAACGCCATCCAAGACCCCGAGATCCACGCGCGCGTTTACGAATGCCTGTGTGACCTGCTCGACACCATGCTCAAGGTGAATGAAATATATAACGATAGATGAGAATCTTCCGGATTTATCCGGAATGCCAGATTTTTTATCTGTCCGTTTTTCTCCGGATATCGTCAACAAATCATTTGCGACCATTCCGGGTTTTGCACAAACCACCAATTCAATCATCGAACCACTTTAGAAGTTCCAAAAGTTCATAAAGTATTTTCCTGATTTAGTTTTTTTGTTAGGCTATTCTAATCTATGCAGCTGATTTTTGTTGTTGATGAGTCTGCATTTGGAAATATTTGAATTGTAAAACATGCAAATGTTAATTATAGTGTGCACACCGAAATGCTAGACATAGGCTTTGATTAGCCATTCTTTCTTCAGTGTAACAGCATAGCGCGGGAGCTTTTTAATAAAGGTAGGAATATCTGAGTTGGCTGTTTTGGGTTGTGCAGATTTGACTGGATGGCTGCTTATTTTGCTTCTCTGTTTCAGATGAGAGACAACATGGCAGTTAGTAAGGAAAATACTGTATCGCCTCCGCCACCTGAGTTACTCCCACCACTTGCGGTGTTCATGCCATGGCTATTCGAGGCGCTCAGCCAGCCCGCCAAGTTCAAGCGGGGTAAGCTGCTGGCGTACCGCCTGCTGTGTATGGCCACCGTACGGTCCCACGACATACCGCTGCCTATGGACCACCTCACCCGCTTCTACCGGATCCTGCACCAAGGCCTTGTACATACCGATCAGGTCAGAACACTGTAGATGGCTTATTAAAGTGACCATTTCTACATCTAAATGCAATCACTACAGGGTCTGTACACATGTGAAGATATGGAATTTCACGGCTTTTCAAGGCTGTTTTTGATAGGAATTCAAGACTATATTCATTTGGATTTCAGGAAAAAAAACAATGAATGCGGATTGTGATTTCGGACTAATATAGATCAGTGGGAACAGTTTAATGAAATTCAAGGCTTTTCTACACGAATTCCCCAAAATAGGTTAACTTCAAGGCTTTTCAAGGCTAATTGGAAATAGGGCAAATGACTTTTCAAGACTTACCAGGCTCCGTACGGACCCTGCATATAAGAATATGACAGTTATGCATAGGGAGAAAGCACATTTTAGAGAAAATACATAACCATTTTAATTTCTTTATTTTCTTTATTGACAAGGTATTTACTCTGCCCATAACGTATAAGCTCCCGCAAGGGTGCTTGTTTTCAACGCTGGACAGCTGTGGTGCATTGTAGACTTAAGAACACTCTTCCTAACTAACATTGTTAAGATGTAAAACCCCAGTAAACAGAGAGGCAATTTGGATTATTATCTGCTGCATTAGGCAAGAATGAGAGATTCCAGTGATTTCTCGAATTTCCGCGATTTCCTCGATTTCGCGGATTTCCTTCACAAGATGCCGTTGGCCACTACAGCATTATCAGCGTATGCCAATAAGTTGTTCAAACCCCGCAGCACTGTCAGCGTAGGCCAATATGATTTATCACACTCATGATTCCCTGACAGTGCTAAGTCTATGGGAGAAGATCCACACTTTCGCTGAAATTTACCATTGGTTTCCCTTCTTTAAATAATAATAATAATGATAATTATTATTCTTACTAAGATAGCATGCCATTAACAATTAATGAATATAAATAATATCCGAATAGTAGTATTATTGGAGCAACATTATTTACAAATAACATCAGAATAGATTTCCGCTGTTTTTGGCGGAAACCACTTTCATCCCTGGTTAGAATGGCGCCTACGTAGCGGCTATGTACAAAGAGGTAATGGTGGATTGGAGCGTCATGTTGACATAGCGCCGCTCTGTTCTATGGTGTAGGATACAACCAATACGTTGGTGCGACACTGTGGACCACGCTTCTTCTCGCTGCCCTTACCAGGATCGACTATGATGATCCTTGACTTTGTACATGCCGCCAACACGATAGCCTCGACAACGGACCTCAAAGAGGTAAGTAGACCGCCTACCTGGCCAGGACGCCTACCCAGCCAAACAGGCTCACCGGCCAGTGGGCCACCGTCAACAAACCGCTAATTGCTCATTTACAGTTTCGCTTTGTGGCCAGACGCGGTGGCAGACTTCCTGTACGGAAGGCCGGGAATTTGCATCCCGGCCACGGAAAAAAAACCAATGACTTACAAAATTGATACTTGTCGCTCTCTAGCCTGCCGCTTGGCATTACTAGGATAGGGCAGGAACTGAGTGGGATATCAGGTCATGGTGTGCCAATGGCTTGATCTTCCAGTGGGGCAGCATTATAAAGTCGCCATGAGTGCACACTGTCAGAAGTCGGTACCCGTTCTGATATGACCTCAGATGTTTGCAGGGACTGGTCAGCTCAGTATCAGGATAATGTGACTCAGTGAGATATTGGGTCATGGTGCCAGTGGCCTGATCTCCTAGTGGGGCAGCACTATAAAGTTGCCATGAGTGTGCACTGTCACAAGTTGGTACCCGTCCTGATATGACCTTCGATGTTGCTAGGATTTAAAACAACAAACAAGCATTTTTGGCATCATGGGCTACTCTATTTCTAAATCGGCTGTTCACAGTGGAACTCCTGCTGATGCTGAGGTGTTCTTTTTTTTTTTCTTCTTTTCTTCTTTCATTTTTTTTTTCAGTTTAACAATAAATACGTGGCGCAGATCACTGACATGCCAGGACGTAAAACTCAAACAACCAACCAAACCAGAAATGTAGTACTCTTTGCAAGACTGAAAATGTTGAAGACTTTTGATAACTCGCCCCCCCCCTCCCCCCCGCCCCCAGTCCCTGATGTGGTGCTCTTTTAAAATAGTTTGGTTTTTCTTAGCTAAAACTATAACCTCAAACCCAAACTGTGCTCCAATATCCAGGCGCCGCGTGCCGAGGCTGTCAGCATCCTGGGGTCTCTCATCTGCTTCCCGAACCACTTCGGTGAGCTTCCGGTGCTGCAGCCGAACGCGGTGGACATGACCATCATGCAGTGCGGCGACGTGAAGGACCACGTGATCAGCATGCTGCTGAAGGCGGGAAAGAAGGAGCCGTCGTCTGCGGCACGCTACATCGCCATTAGCTGTGTGGGCATCTTCCTGTATGAAGAGCTGATGCACCAGTCAATGCACCCGCGTCTCAAGGAGGCCATCAATGTGCTCCTAGCCATCCTCAGGGTAGGCGGCCGACTCTTCTAGACAGTGCCAATGTGTTCAGAGAGCTTTCTCTATCTACGCAGGATTCTTACAGGGTTCTGGGGGGGGGGGGGGAAACCCTTTGTCTACTTTAACCCCACAACCTAATTAGTGTATTCGCTAAACATAATACCCACATTACCTTCATGCTCCTAGCCATCCTTAGGCTAGGCGGCCGGCTCGTCTAATCGGTGCCAATGTATTCAAAGTGTCGAGTCAAACCCATGACTTATAAAACTTACACTTGTCGCTACCGAGCTTGACGCTCGGCATTAATAGGATAGGGAAAAGACTAGTTAGCACAGTATCAGGATAATGTGACTGGAATATTGAGTCATGGTGCCGGGGGTCTTGACTCCCAGTGGGGCAGCACTATATAGTCCCAATGAGTGCACGCTGTCACAAGTCGGTACCCGTCCTGCTATGACCTTAGATGTTGTTAGGACGTAAAACAATAAACAAACATTATTGGCGTTATAGGCTACTCTAATTTATAAATCGACTTTTCCGAGTTTAACTCCTGCTGATGCTGAGGTGTTCTTTTTTTGTTGTTTCAGTTTAACAATAAATGTGTGGCGCAGGTCGCCACCGACATGTTGATGTTGTTATGTGATCATTGTGGGACACTTCTCAAGGAACAACCGGACATGCCACGCAGAATAATAGAGGTAGGTCCCGTGTCATCTTTCTGAAATAACTAAAAGAAAATGCATCGATTATCCTGAAATAATTATATTTAAAAAAGCATATATTATCTTGAAATAACTAAAAGAAATAAATGCATCTATTATCCTCAAATAACTGGGTTTAAAAAAATGGATTTAGCGGTTTCGCTGATTTCCGAGATTTATCCTATTTCTATCATATTTGGGCAAACCATTACTAGCAATGGTAAAATCAAAATGCAGTGCATACGATCGCAGTGTAGCTAACATGAGTCCCAATATCTGGAATAAACTGCCAGCTGCAACACAAAATGGAGAAAACTTAACGGTGTTTAAGAAACTACTAAACAAATTTGATTTAACCTAGAAAAGCTGGTGTCCAAGAAACTGTGAATTGTTGGCATTTTATTAACTACAATAAAACCTCTAAATCGACCAACCTTGGGACTGACTTTAGCTGGTCCATTTAGGGAGGTGGTCGGTTTAGGGAGTTAGAATATGGTTATAATGGTATTGTTGGGACCCAAATAAAGCGAATGATATAGGGGAGTGGTGGGTCTGTGGAGGTGGTCAGTTATAGAGGTTTTACTGTAGATTCATTGCAATGGATACCATTTCTTTTCAAATCTGTATCATATATGACAATGTTTCTATCTATATTCCTTCCGGCTGTCAGGTTATTGCTACAGTCATTTCCACACTGCTGCCTTCCACAGAAAATTCCAACTCAGAAGATGACAAGCGAGTGAGTATTTAGAAAACAACAGTTTTGATTATATTATCTGCGCTATAGTAGTAATAATAACAATAACGACAAGGCACAAATACAATTTGGAGTGAGTAATATCCTGTGGCTGGCCTCTAAGGCCCCAATCTCTTTATTTAAAAGAAAAAATCAGGCAGAAGTGACCAACCGGTAGTGGGACAGGAAGCAAGCTGACCGGCTACATTTACTCACCTGTCCCTACAGACAACTGTGCACCAAGTCGCTCTAACTGCGTTGCACAGAACATTCCAGAATCCACACACATTCAAGCTACAGAGTCCTCTGACCGCTTAGTATAATATTTGTATATCCTGGCGTTCAGCATTAATAGGCTAGGTAGGGCAAGGACTGGTTTACTTAGTATCAGAACAATGTGCCTCAGTTTGATATCGGGTCATGGTGCCGGTGGCCCAGTTTCCGAGTGGGGCAGCACTATAAAGTCGCAATGAGTTCGCACTGTACCCATACTGATATGACTTCCGATGTTGCTGGGACATTTAAAAAAAAAAAAAAAAAATCCCCAACAAAAAAACTAAATGCGTGAATTTCGATTAGACCATAATAATTGTTTGCATTAAAGGAGACTCCTTTAAAGCTGCATAGTCTGATAAAAACATCAAATTTTCAAAACCAAAACAATTACATGTATCTAGATTTCATTATACATACCTAACTTATACTGTTGCACTTATTAAGGATGTATTGCCAAATGGGAGGAATACTGAGGCAATTTAATAGAGCTGTACCCGTCCTGATATGACCTTAGATGTTGCTAGGATGTAAAGCAACAACAAACAAATAAACAAACAATAGAGCCTGTTACTACAGAAGCCTATGGTGTCTAGAGTTTTGGCGTGCTTGCCAAAATTAATTTAGTATGTTTGCATTTCAAATATCTCAAAAGCTAGCCATTTAAAATAAAAGTTACTTCAAACTAAACAAAAGGTAGATTATAACGATCAACTTAATATGTTTATCTCAGAGAAAAGACAGAAACTCAAAACCGTAATTACTAAAACAAAATTCAAAAGATTTAAATCAAATTGGATTAGTGCTTCCCAGCGGTGAAAAGAAGTATTAACATACTTATCCGTTATGAGCAGGGTAAATAAATTCATCACAATAAAAACTCAAAACCATCAGACTATTTTTTGTTTGTTTTTTTCTTGAAGATTTATACTGCCTATCATGGATAAGTCTGAATAGACTTGTTTTCACCATTAGACAGTTTGTCGATAGAAAGCCTGAGCCTACACTTTTACCGACCCAAGGGATTTTTAACCTCCCACACCACATAGACATGGTATGAGAGCAACTGGCCTTTGATGATGCTGTAAGTTATACACAGCGGTGGAAATCCAAATTGGCAGAGGTGGGGAGCACAGGGAATCGAACCACTGACCTTCAGATTAGGAGTCCGACATAAAAAAACATCAGACACTCTAACCACTCCACCATTAAGAACTCCACGCTATGCAACTTTAATAATGACAATGACTACAATTGTGTGTTTTTACAGTTGCTGGTGTCAGTCATGTTCGTCTTACTGGAGTGGTGTATGCGCGTTCCTCTGTCTATGCTGCTGGAGGCGCCCGGAGGTTCCAAGAGCCTCATCTACAAAACTTTCAAGGTCAGTCAGCGATAATCCGCTAAATCATGACCAGCGTGATCCTCAACCAGACGGGGTGGCTGAACGAATTGAGTGTCCGTCTCCTGTTTTGGGAGATTGGGGGAATCCGAACCCTTGGGATCGTTGGTTCGAACCCTGGTCGAGTCAAACCAATGATTTAAAAATTGATACTTGTCACTTCCTAGCCAGGCACTCTGCATTATTAGGATAGGGCAAGGACTGGTTGGCTCAGTGTCAGGATAATGTGACTGAGTGGGATATCACATCATGGTGCTGGTGGCCTGGTCTCCCAGTGGGGCAGCACTATAAAGTTCCCATGAGTGCGCACTGTCACAAGTCGGTGCCCGTCCTGATATGACCTTTGATGTTGTTAGGACGTAAAACAACAAACAAATCCTATAGGAGTAGGTGCACGACTTGACTGCAATGTTCACAGGCAAAATGCTGGTTGATGAAGTATATTTCCTTAGTACAACACAAACAAGTTACTACATAAAGCTTTCGAAATCTATTTGCTTAGCTGCATGATCAGACCTTAATGCCTTACTAGTAACTTATGAAATTAATAAGTTACAATAGAAATACACAATTTAAAAAAGAATTTACGTAAATGCACTTACACAAACTATTGTAAAAGCTGGATTTTGGACTGTTTGCAGTCTACAAACAGTTACAAGCCATCAACAAGAAACAAGAAAACTTAAATTATTACTAAAACAAAATTCAAAAGATTTGAACACTAGTAAGGGCGTTCCATTAAGTCTCCATTCAATATTCACATTATTTATATGCTGCTTGATTGCGCTGCCTCTCCACAGGTGCTCAACATGGTTGTGACGGGTACCGCTGGCACACTTACGCCACGTGGCAATGTGGCCAACACTGAGTTCATCGGACCTGAAGAAGAGCTGGAGAACCTGCGTGAGAGCCACTCCAACCCAACGTCGCCCCAGTCACAGCTGGACGTAGTCACTGACTATGCGAACAAGGCACGTCAGTCACCCACCAGCCAGTTGGAGAGCGACCGCGACATACTTAAATTGGCAGCTAAAACTGTGAGTCGCTAGAAGTCTGTTCTCACTTAGTGTATGCTGGTCTCCAAGGCCATCCTGAAGCTGTGACCAGGGCCGCGTTCAGGGTATGCCAAGGAGGCACCTCAGAGATGGCTCTGTGACATCTGTTTGGCCTATTTATGTTCAGGGGGGCGCCTTGGAGTGGACTCTGACGTCACGCTTTTCAGGTCAGAGGCAAAAAGCACCTCCAAAATGGCCGCCGGATTCAGTGGTTTCAGCCAATCAGAGCTGTTTTTTTCAATTTCAAATGACTGCATCTTATGGAGGCCGCCATTTTCGAGGCACATGACAGCTAAAGTCGTTCAGACTAGCGCGACATCCAGAATTTCTCCGAGGCGCCTGTGAGGTGTACCTTGAACATGGCCCCCCAGTGTAGTCTCCATACCAGAAGTAGGGTGGTGCGTAGCTTATACCGAGAGCACCCCTCATGTTAACTCAACCTACTTGTGATGTCCCCTCGTGTTAACATGAATCTAACTTACCCCCTCGTGTTAACTAAATCTATACCTGTGTACCCACTTGTGTTAACTCAACCTGTAACAGTGATGTCCCCTCGTGTTAACATGAATCTAACTTACCCCCTCGTGTTAACTAAATCTATACCTGTGTACCCACTTGTGTTAACTCAATCTATAACACTGATGTCCCCTCGAAGTTAACATGAATCTAACTTACCCCCTCGTGTTAACTAAATCTATACCTGTGTAGCCACTTGTCTTAACTCAATCTATAACAGTGATGTTCCCTCGTGTTAACATGAATCTAACTTACCCCGTCGTGTTAACTAAATCTATACCTGTGTACCCACTTGTGTAAACTGAACCCTATATCAGTGGTCTCCCCCTCCCCCCCCCCCCCCCCCCCCCCTCCTTCTAATATGGACTTACACCTCACCTTATTAACTCAACTTATACACCTAACACCCCTTCATGCTGTACCCCTTTGTGTTAAATCAACCTAGTCATGTTCTGCACCGACATGACATGTTAATTCAACTATATACCCGTGGCTCCCCGCTTGTGTTAAACCAACATATTGTCATGTGGGTGATGAAAATGGGAAATATGTATGGGTTCGAAATGCTGCCTAGAGCAGGATTCGAGCCCACACTTCTTGCCATTCCTGGGCAAGCGTGCTAACCGTTAAACCACCTAGGCTCCCTGATGCAATCACCCTATCCACACCTCCCTGTCTATGTGGCTCCTTGCCTGGGAGGTCAGTGCGGACTACTTCTACACTTCACCTTGTGTTAACACAATATGTATTGGTGGCGCCACCTCGTATTAGCACACCGGGCGCGGTGGCTGGATCGGTAGAGTGCGGGCCTCGCGTGCGGAAGATTAGGAGTTCGGTTCCTGGTCCAGTCAAACCAATGACTTATACAATTGATACTTGTCGCTTCGTAGCCTGGTGCTCAGCATAAATAGGATATGTCAAGTACTGGTTAGCTCAGTGTCAGGATAATGTGACTGAGTGGGATATTAGGCCATGGTGCTGGTGGCCTGATTTCCCAGTGGGGAAGCACTGTAAAGTCGCCATGAGTGCGCACTGTGACAAGGCGGTACCTGTTCAGATATGACCTTAATTGTTGCTATGACGTAAAACTCCAACAACCAAGCAACCAATGTATTAACACAATCTGTGCTGGTGGCGCCCCCTTGTAGGTGATGTGCCAACTGGTGAATCACCTGGGCCACTTCCCAATGGGCGGTGGAGCTTCACAACTCAACTCGGAGGTGCAGGAACACCACGACATCTCCCAGATCTCGCTGGACGAGCTCACGGAAGATATCTTCAATGCCCCCAATGTACAGGTGAGTGTGCTGGACCCAGTAACCTAACAAGCCACATACAGTTGACCTTCGCTAATCCGGACTACTTTGTCGCAGCGAACTGTTTCATAGCCAGATTGGAGGGGGTTGTCGGATAAATAATGTTGGCTTAAGAATTTTTAGATTATGAGTTGTATATTTTAATATGCTAATGTTATTTATTACCAATGGAGTGGTGTTGCCTAGTTAGTTCCACGAGTCCATTTTTAGGATAGAGCAACGACTGTTTAGCTCAATATGACTGAGTGGGATATCAGGCCATGGTGCTGGTGGCCTTATCTTCAAGTGGGACAGCACTATAAAGTCGCCATGAGTGCACATTGTCACAAGTCGGTACCCGTCCTGAATGACCTTAGATGTTGCCAGGTTGTAAATCTTGTTCGGACATAGTGCTGTCATTTTGGGACGGCCAGTTGTCTTTATGTCGCAGCGTCTGAGTGGTCTCATTCTTCCTTTGCAGTTCTTCGTGGTTAATAATACAACGCTGGTGTCCTTCGTTGAAATCCCTGCCTTGGTAAATAAACACGGTTAATTATTATATGCTACCACTATTCCTATGGATATGTGCTCGTAACACTGCTAATGCTAATTCATCACACACAATTAAGGCAATTATTTACAGTAAAGTGACTTAATTGAAATAAGAAAAATCCTCCGGTGTTACTGACACTGGTCAACATCTGGTGGAGGCAAGGTGGGTCCAGATGGCACCACGGGTACAGTGTTGGGTCTTACGGAGTATACCAATAACATCACCTAATAGATATGTTTATAATTTAGTCGTGAACAATTGATTTTAAAACAGCTGATTTTAAAACACACACATGCACATACATATATTTATATATACAGTAAAACCTCTCTAAATCGACTGACCTTGGGACTGACGGTATGTGGTCGATTTAGGGTTGTGGTCGATTTAGGGAGTTAGAATATGGTTACAATGGTATTGTTGGGACCCAAATAAAGCGAACGATATAGGGAATTGGTCGGTCTGTGGAAGTGGTCGGTTAGCGAGGTTTTACTGTATACAGTACTTTGCCACCTCGTGTAAATCGAGCGACCATGGGACCGACTTTAAATGGTCCATTTAGGGAGGTGGTCGGTTTAGGTATTTCTTTTCATCATTACAATGGTATTGTATGGGCAAGCATTTGGGACCCAAATAAAACGATCAATATAGGGCAGTGATCTTTGAAGGTGGTCGGTTAGAGAGGTTTTACTGTACATATATACGTGTGTGTGTTTATACTGTGTGTATATATATATATATGTGTATATTATATATATGAGCCTGTCTCAAAAGGTGATAACTCTTCTTTTTTTTGTCCATTGTAATGATTGACACAAAACAGCACAGAAATGGTCACACTGAAAACACAAGGACATTTGCTTCAAATCAATATGTATTCTATTGGGATTATGAAACACCATGTAAAAATCAAGTTATCTCAGTAAGTAACAAATGTAACAACGACAAATGTAGTTTTGTTTAATTGTCTGTTAATATGCGGCGTGCTTTGTCAGCTGGGGGTGCCGGGTGGCGGCGTGACGGCTGGTCTGACGACAGGTAAGACGGTGACGCGGGTCATCATCAGGGATGCGTCAGGCAAGTTCTGCTGGGACAGCACGGTGCTGTACGGCCCACCCCGCTGCCGGGCAGGCTCCTACCCAGCAGGTAGGTCACTGCGCATGCGCCTCGCCACCACAACTAACCCCAGTCCCCTGCCCACTACCAGCAACCCCAAAACAAAGCAGCATGCCGTGTTGGACTCAGCATCAGCATGCCTGCTCATTATATACGCCCAGGGTGTATATAATAGCGGTTTTGCTCCTCACAGAGGATGTGATAAGTTTGTTTATGCATATATATATATTATATAATATATAATATATATATATGCTATGTTATAGATATAATATGTAGAATATATGATATATTGTAGATATAATGTATAAAATATATCATATATGAGATATTATGGACATGCTATTATATGTAATATATGATATGCTATAGATATAATGTATATAATATATATATATTTTATACAACATAGTATGTTATATGCCTATAATATGTCATATATCCTGTCTAATATATATTACATATAGTATGTATATCCTATATTTAATATATAAAATATATGTATAATATATATTATATAATACGTCATATAATATATAATATTATATATAATACATCATATAATATATAATATATATATGTGTTTACAACATATAATATATGTTATATATTATGTAATATACATAGAGGCTCCTCAATCACAGTCCGCGTTGAGGTGGTCTCTGAGTACGCTGTTGCTCGCGCTGTGATTTTTGTTTTATGTACAACTTACTAATTGGTTGCTATGGTTGATTATAGAAATTGGTTAATTTAATTTAAGAGTGGTAATGATTATAATGGCATGGGGTTCAGTAATTAAAAAAAAAAATGGAACCTACTATTGCACATGATAATCTAGCGTGCATTATGATACAGTAGGAGTAAGTCTAACTATACTAACGACTGGTAGAGAGTAGGCGGGCGGATTGTTTTAAGGGGCATGAGCCCGCCCTGGAGCCATCGTTAAGGCTTTGTGATGTTTGAAGTCAGTCTGAACTGCGTGCTTCCTTCCACCTTGCCCACACCGTCTTCGCACGCGCGCACACAGCCAACAGTCCTAGAATATCTTATTGAAGAAACTACCATTGTAGACGTCGGGTTCAGAGTTTCTGTACTTGCATTGGAAGAGTCGCAGTGAGTGTTAAGGTTTATGAAAAAAACTATATTTCTGGTTTTGAGAACTTTTCTTTTGAATGTGCAATCAAAATGCACTTGAAAAAGACCCATTTAGATATAATATTGCTAAGGTAATGTATATTGCCTCCAGATGATGTGTAGTGTCACTTATAGGAAGATGTAACCATTGGTTGAGCTACAGTGAACATTTAAGCATTTATCAAAATGAAATTTTGGGTTTTCTGACAATTATTCTTTATATGTTCAATCAGAATGCAAGTTTTTGCATATTTTTGGATATAATATTGCTATAAATAATACGTATTTGTGTCAGAGTGTGGGTATTCTAATACTGTGCCAAATCTGAGGAAGATTCAAAAGGTTGCTTAGCTGCAATGAGCTTTCAAAGATTGAAAAATTGAAATATTTCATTTATAGATCCTGTTTACTTGCAAAGAATTACACTTTTAGGATGCATATATATATATATCTTTTGATTTTCTACAGATACTGAGATAGAGATCTGAAATTAAATAGGCTATTACACGTTTAAGAGTATGTGAACTATTTAGCATCTATTGTTGCAGTTTTTCAAGAAAATACCATGCTTTGAAAATGGTTCTTTGGCCAAATCAGAATGCACTTTTTGACATTGTGTACAAGATGTATCAGATTTCCGCTTTATATATATATATGATGCGCGACAAGCTGAAACATTCAATATACATCTGTGTCAATCAGTTATAGAGACCCCTGCTACCAAGTACAATGTACATCGTGGGATTAGAACCCATGGGTTCGAACCCTGGCCCAGTCAAACCAATGACATAAATATTGATACTTGTCGCTTCCTAGCCAGGCCCTTCGGCATTATTAGGATAGGGCAAGGACTGGTTGGCTCAGTGTCAGGATAATGTGAGTTGAGTGGGATATCAGGTGATGGTGCTAGCGGCCTGTTCTCCCAGTGGTGCAGAACTATAAAGTCGCCATGAGTGCGCACTGTCACAAGTTGGTACCTATGCGTGATATGCTCATAGATGTTGCCAGGATGTAAAACTCCAACAACCAACCAACCAATCAACCAACAAAGTACAATGCAAGTTCATAATCCCCAGTTAGGTCTGTGGGGTGTATGCACTCCTGTTGTTGCTGTGGTGTGTGTGCGTGTGCGTGTCTGTGTGATGGAGGGATGTTGTGACACAGTGCAGTGAGCAAGCATGTGCTGTTGCTGTGCCTCACCTCGCCTCTTGTTTCTGTCCTGGGTGCTGTCTTAAACTGACCACCTCTGGCCACTTGACTGACCACGATGAGTGTGGAACCCAGGTACGTACACATACAGAAACCTCTCCCCGTCTGCTTGAATGCTGCCTGTGTTTGTTTTGTTTGCCAATAGCGTTAAACCTCTCTAACCGAACACCTGCACAGATCGACAACTCTCCCCTATATCGATCACTTTATTTGGGTCCCAAACGATCGCCCATACAATACCATTGTATGATCGCCCTTACAATAAATACCATTGTAATGATTTTAAAAAACTCCCTAAACCGACCACATCCGTAAATGGACCATTTAAAGTCGGTCCCATGGTCGGTCGATTTAGAGAGGTTTTACTGTAGTTCTGAGTTGATTTTCACACCCGCTTAATGTAAAAGACTTTTGTGTCCAATCCCAATCCTGAGATGTTCGGAAGTCAACTGTCTCCTCTAGAAGAGAACGTTGAGTGTATGTGTCAGCCTCACGAAAACGGGCCAATCGGTGGTCAAGTGAAGATGTCGGCATCGCAATTCTTAAAAGTGTAGTGCATTTCTTTGTTTCATATTAAATTATCCTAGAAACAAATCAAGTTGTTTTATTTTCTCGACCTTTACATTCAGGATAAATTTAAAGACTTTCCAACACCTCTGTCAATGCTAAATCATAATTATCCTGATCGATGCCGACATCCAATCATCGATGCCGACAACTTTAACAGATATCGGCATCGCAATTCTTAAAGACTCGTACATTTCTTTGTTTTATATTATATTATCCTAAAAACAATTCAGGTTCTTGTACTTTCTCGACCTTTACATTCAGGATAAATTTAAAGACTTTCCAACACCTATGTCAATTCTAAATTATAATTATACCGATCGACGCCGATATCCAAGCTCGACGCCGACATTGACCACCAATTGGCCTCTTTTCGTGATCCTGACCCGTATAATTATAAGAAGTGCGCATTTCGTTTAAATCGGGCGTTCTGAGTTCTGCTAGCATTTTCCATTATTCATGTGATGTGCACATAATTAGTTCTGTGAGGTGGTGTTTCCTCTCCCCCCACACCCACTTTTGATCGTGGCAATGTCACAAGCTACACCCCAACCAAGCTACATTGTTTCCACCCCCCACCCCCACCCCAACCCCCCATTCATCCAAGCTATATCTAAAACCAGATATATCCGTTTCTATTTCTCACACATCCCTTCTCTCCCTCTCCTTCTCTCTCCCTCTCCTTTTCTCTCCCTCTCTCCCCCCTCTCTCTCGGTCTGTCTCCGTGTCGGCCTCTCCCTCTTTCTCTTCCCTTCTCTCTCTCTCCCGCACTCTCCCTCTCCGCTCCCTCCCTCTCCCCCTCTCTCTCTCTCTCTCCCCCTCTCTCTCTCTCAATCTCTCCCTCTCTCTCTCGGTTTGTCTCCGTGTTTGTCTCCCTCTCTCACCCTTTCTCCCCCTCTCCCCTTTCCCTCTCTCTCCCTCTCTCTCTCGGTCTGTCTCCTTGTCTGTCTCTCTCCCTCTCTTTCCCCCTCTCTCCCTTTCTCTGCGTCTGTCTCCTGTCTGTCTCTCTCCCTCTCCCTCTCTCCCCCTCTCTCCCCTTCTCTCCCTTTTTCTCTCGGTCTGTCTCCTTGTCTGTCTCCCTCTCTCTCCCTTCCCCCCCTCTCCCCTCTCCCCTTTCCCCCTCTCTCCCTCTCTCTCCCTTTCTCTCTCTCGGTCTGTCTCCTTGTCTGTCTCTCTCCCTCTCTCCCCTTCTCTTCCCCTCACCCTCTCCTCGCTCTCTCTCCCTCTCTCTCTCTCGATCTGTCTCCTTGTCTGTCTCTCTCTCTCTCCCTCTCTCCCCTTCTCTTCCCCTTTCTCTCTCTCTCCCCCTCGCGCTCTCTCCCTCTCGCGCGCTCTCCCTCTCTCTCGGTCTGTCTCCGTGTCTGTTTCTCTCTCCCTCTCTCCCCTTCTCTTCCCCTCTCTCTCTCGCCCTCTCTCCCTCTTCCTCTCTTTCCCTCTCTCTCTCTCGGTCTGTCTCCGTGTCTGTTTCTCTCTCCCTCTCTCCCCTTCACTTCCCCTGTCTCTGTCTCTCCCCCTCTCGTTCTCTCTCCTCATCCCCCCCCCCCCCCCCCCAATACCCCTCTCCCATTCCCCCGCTTTCTCCATCCTCCCATCCCTCTATAAATGGCAGGTACTCCATCTTGCATTTGGTATGACACATCTTGTGTAAGATTTAGTCCAGGTACAAAGCTTCTACCTCCCCAGTGTTAAAGTGGTACAAGGTGTTTCCCCAGGGCACACTCCTCCTCCCTTTGTCCCCTGCACACACACACCCAACACCGCCTGATACTTGGCTATAGGTCTCTTCTTCGTTGTGTTCTGCTTGTTATCCTGTAATGTGTGTTTGATTTCAGAATTTGCTTAACTTAACTTACACACTGTCTGATAATGCAAGCCTATAATAATGCAGGGTCCGTATGGGGCCTGACAATTCTTAAGCTTCATTTGCCCCATTTCAAGGCCCCGAAAAGCCTTGAATTTAACCTATTTTGGTAATTAGTCTTGAATTCTATTAAACTCTCCCCACTGATCTAAAATTAGTCCGAAATCACCATCCTGAATAGCGATTTCGGATTAAATCCAAATGAAAATAGTCTTGAATTCCTATCAAAAACAGCCTTGAAAAGCCTTGAAATAGCCTTGAATTCCATATCTTCACATGTGTATGAACCCTAATAATGTCACCTTGGCGCTTGCCTTTGAAGTATTTATATCAGTCAGTGTTAGAATTTTGAATTTGCAACAACTATTAGATAACATATTGTATCAACTCGGCCTAGTTTAATGAATGCAGAAAGACCTCCCACGATTTTTGAGGATTTCTGCGATTTTTGATAATCCGTGATTTATGATTTCTTTTGGGGGTGTCAAATATTTGGAGGATTTCTGTAATTGGTCCAGTTCTTTACTAAATATCTCAACATGCCAGGACTATTTAACTAAAACATTTAGCTGTAGCCCAGGAGGAGGCTGCCCTTGTTGATGGATTTGTGGCTGCCTTCACAGGTATCCAAAGAGGAGTCAATTTCTGCCAAACCACCAGCAGCCTCATCGCCTTAACACTGTCAGGGAATCGCGGAAAATTACCGCAAGTCAGGTTTAATGCATTACTCTCCAAGCACAGTCCTGGCCTATTTCCCCCTGACTATCATGCAATCCGAACTCTACTTAGAGCAGACCATTCTGTCATTAGTGGTTTACCCTATTATCGTTCACTGTAGATTTCCATTAAATATATGTATTTGTTTTTATGTCAAGACACCACTTTCATCCCTGATCCTTGCGCGTGTTCTGCTCACGCTAGATAAAAGATTCACCCATTAGAAAAAGTGGCGAAACACTGGGTAAATGAAATGAGCACATGCATTTTTGATTTAAGAAGCAAAATATATTCTTCATATACATCTTCATATTTACCTGCTACTTTTGAGTTGAAAAATATAACAAAACGTGTAGTTTAATGGACTTTAGCATTCTGTGGTCGCCATCTTGTCTTTTTGCATTCTCTCCCATTTCTCCAACTCTGTGCCGATATAAGTAGCCATTAGATACAGAAACCAAGAATTCGTCTTCCTGTTCCATACTAAAGCAATTTTCTCCCTTATTTAGACTACGTTGTCATTCACCCCTACTGCAAGTACGGGGTGAATCTTTTATCTCGCCGACACTTCTAACACTTCCCTCCATCTTATCTCTGTTTCAGCGCCTCAGACAGTTTTACATATAATTGAAGATATAGACCTGCTGGGCCGGGAGCCCTCGAGTGAACATGAGAATGACGAGCAGCCACCGGCTGAGGATGTAGCCGACCTGCCACAGCCGCCTGTACTGCCACTCTACAAGCCGGGCCGCCCCACCGACGACAACCTGGACCAGGTGAGTGGCACGACCGTAAAAAGCCTCCACCAGGCGCGCACTCAATGACTTAAAAATTTATACTTGGCGCTCCCTAGCCAGGCGCTCGGCATTATTAGTATAGGCAAGGACTGGTTGGCTCAGTGTCAGGATAATGTGACTGCGCGGGATATCAGACCATGGTGCTGGCGGCCTCATCTCCCAGTGGGGCAGCACTATAAAAAAGTCGGTACCCATCCTCGTATGACCTTAGATGTTGTCAGGACTTAAAAACTTCAACAACCAACAACCAACCAGGCACGCACCTCCATTAATGTGTGTTTGTTGTTTTACATCCTAGCAACATTTAAGGTCATATCAGGACGGGTACTGGCTTGTGACAGTTTCGAGTTTTTCGACTACAGTTTTAATTATGTGCCAGTAATGCACCCTGCACACTAGAAAGTATCTGCTATTTTGAGTTTTTGAACTGCAACTTTAATTATGTTAAGTATCTGCTGTTTGGAGCTTTGTGATGATTTTCTTCGTTGGTTGGTTGTTTGTTGAAGTTTTACGTCCTGGCAATATCTATGGTCATATCAGGACTGGTACTGGCTTGTGACAGTGTGCACTCATGGTGACTTTATAGTGCTGCCCCACTGGGATACCAGGCCACCAGCACCATGACTGATCTCCCACTCAGTCACATTACCCTGATACTGAGCCAACCAGTCGTTGCCCTGTCATAATAATCCCGAGCACCTGCCTAGGAAGTGACAAGTATAAGTTTTTAAGTCATTGATTAGAGTCGACCAGGGTTTGAATGCCACGATCTTCGAAATTGGGAGACCGACGCTCAACTCATTTGGCCATTCCGTTTGGTCCTGATTTTCTTCATTGTTGTCACCTGTAGTTACTGGAGTACATCGGTCGGACGAGCCCGGAGTGCCTGCTCCACCCCGGGGAGCCCCTCAACATTCCTGACCGGCCGCCGGAGGAGGTGACTGTCAACACGGAGACGGCCACGTGCGGTGTGGTCCTCAAACAGAAGGAGCACGAGGTCGACTACTATGACCGCCATAAAAACGACTCCAGGTGAGTTTTTTAGCACTGTGGTTAGCGCTATGTAATTAGTGTTCGGACGTGGAGCTGGGCGAGTCCCAGAGGGCGGTGGAGAAAAGAGGAAAATGGGAGAAAACTGGTTGAAAAGTCATCGGTCGTGCCCCAACGTCCCTCGTGGGTTAACGGATTGATGGTGATGGTGATAATGCTGTGACTGACATGGATATGAATCTATGCATGGACTGATGGGAGGGTTGGGAGGGTGACTTGCTTAAAAGTGACTAGGTAAGGATTGTGGTTAGAGCTAAAATAATTTATTGCATAGCCTTGATCATTTCATGAAATTGTTTGTTTCTGGGTTTTATGTGTGTTTTTTCTATTCTGGATCTGGTCACATTACACATATAATTCACACACTCAAAAGGAATTAGAGACATAAGAAGAAGCATAGTTTAAATTGTATTTATTTATAGTTAATAATGTAATCTTGGGTGACATCAGCGTAGCGTGGTGAGGACGAGATGTAGAGACCAGAATGTCCTGAGCAGTTCAGAGCAATTCAGCAGGCAGTGAGGCAGTTCATATAGAGACGAAGAGTTGAGCCTTGGTGAGGAGACAGACCGGAACAGCGCTCAAACCAAAAGAGATGTGAGTGCTGAGAGAGCTGCACATACTTCGGGGTTGGCGAGGTAGGCGTTAACACTAGCAGACTTCCAGGTGCCAGCATGCATGATGCCCGGGAGGAGTAGCCCTCACAGTTCCCAGGCCTGAGCGGCTCCCCGGCGGAGACTATGGAGAGTGAAGTGTTTCTCCCCTTTGAGGGCAGCGGACGCGGCCGTCCTGAAGGCATGTAGAAGCGTCCTGTTGGTGAAGGGCTCTCCAGATGGCAAGACCAGTGCCGGGGAGTCAGGGGCGAGGCTCACTGTCCGAGCATAGGCCTTCCAAGTGCGAACAGGGCAGCAGTGTGAGTGTGGGATAGCAGGAAGACGATAGATGAGAGGCAGGGAGGCAGAAGTGTGGGTCTTGGAGGAATTAAGGGTGAGAAGGAGCTTGGACGGGTGGAGTGAGAGGTCCCGAAATATCAGGACATGAGGGCCTGTGCGGGACTTAGATGGGCAGACTAAATTACTTTGATGCATAAGGGTGAGTGAGATAGGCTAGCAACAGGGCAACGATAATCACATGTGGAGGCGGCTTAAGGGAGGCTCGATAGAGAATAACTGACCTGAGCTCTTGCGGGGGGGGGGGGGGTGTGTGAGAGGGGGAGCTCTAGCTACCACGTGATCAGAAGACTTAAGGAGTGTCTGGAGGTTAGATCAATATGAAAGCCTAACCAAACCAATGATGTTACAGGGGGGGAGCACTTGTTTAACACTAGGTCGAGAGCTAGGATGTGGGCTAGCTCAGCAAATCTTGCATAGGCTTGGACTGCCTTCTCGTAAGTAGGTTCTAAGCCGACAAAATCGTCAAGATAACATAGGGAGAAATGACCTTCCTTGCGCAAGAGCCAGACTAATGCTCTAGTTGTGCGGGCACATGCCAAGGCTGAGGTACAGCAACCGAAAGGTGGTGTGATGTCCATGAATACCTGATTGTTTAACGAAATTCCTAGAAGAGGTACCGAGAGAGGGCATACCGGAGTTGCCTATAGGCCCTGGCTAAATCTGCGCTCCAGAGCCAGGCTGATGAGCCAAGTAATGACAGCCTATCTGTTAAAGTTGAGACAGTTGGGAAGGAGAAGTTAAAGGAGGCTCCTTGGTAGACGCCTTTAATAATGCCTGCATTGACACTGCGCCCTGGAGGGAAGCTTAAGTCTATTATTACACATTTGGAGGAAGAATCTTTCTTGGGCCATGTCATCATTGGACTGAGTTGGCACCAAGGATTGAAAGGGGTCTCGTGAAAGGGCCTAAGAGAGCACCTAACTTAACCTCTTTAGCAAGGAAACCATTAATGTGAATATCTGTGTCTGCCCCTGCTGTGTGGTTAATGAGTGTTGGGACTGGAATATTGGTGGAAGTGTAATCTAATGGCCAGCCGAATTCTAAATGGTCAACGAGAAGTGTATCAGGATAACTTAGTAGAAATGCCCTCCAGGCTGGGATTTTTAGTCCAGAAGGGACTGGAATTCTTGCTGAGAGGTAGTTAGGAAGAGCTGTCTCCCTAACGGCATTATAAATTTCAAAGTATGACTGGAAGTCAGCCCATAATGGAGGAGTTGTGACCGGCCAGAACTCGGCTAGACTAGCACTAAACAACACTGGCGAGGGAGGAGGAGTGAAGGTATTAATGAGCGGTAGATTAACATCTGAATCAGAAGAAATATTAAACCAGTCAAATACAATATTGGGCAATGACAAGTCAGTATCAGAGGAAGCAAGTGCTGGGAGGGGCGTGTGTGTAACCTGGGTGGGTGACTGTGGTGTGGGGTGCACGTGGTGAGTGAGAGGAGCCACGTGGTCGGGCGGGGGTGGGTTGTCTGGACGGGACGGGGCCGGGAGTGGCGAGACGGGTCTAGTAACTAGGTCAGGTGCTAGATCAAGCGGTGCGGTGACCATGACCAAGTGCGACTGGGGGGGCTGTGGTGGAGATGAATAGGTGGTGGCGGGCAAGGGGGTGAAAGGGTGAGAAACACTTACTGCTGCTGTAGAGGACTGCTCGGAAAGTTTTTTGTCCATGAACGTTCGCTTTTTCATGCAGTACTGTTCACGATGGGGAAGACTGCGCTTGAAGTGATAGGCACAGTATGCACAAACGTGAACAAACCTCTCGGAGAGGGAGCCATGTGCTCCCTGAAACCCGCACTCTTTCTCCCAGTTCCACTGGTAACATGCTTTGCCATCGACCTCCTTGTTATAGTCCTCTCTGGTGTTGATAGGGAATGTGGCAGTATTGGCTGGAGCTGGAATGGAAGCAGAAGGGGTGGGACTCCTTTGCATGGGAATAGGATGGGCGTGGCGGCGCCATCCTGACTGCATTGGTGCAAATTTCAAGTTGGACATCTTTGAGTGCTGTGTTATCCAACCACCCCGAGGGCAGGCGGCCGGCCATCTGCTATCATGAGGAACATGCTCTCTGACCATCGCCTGCAGGTGGGCCAATCCCACGTGATGGCCATACAGGCAACCTCTTCCTTGTGCTGCAGGAATGGCGGCCACCACTCCTCTGGGAATGAAGGATGAGCTGCAATATGGCGGAGGGCGACAAAATATTCCACCCAACTAGCCTCCCCCGTGCCAATTTTTCTGCAACCATCCCCATGAGTTATGAAGTTGTGAGGGTGGAAAGTCATACCTCTAGGCTTCTGCAGGCCAGGAATGGCTTCAATGAAGGCAGCAGCAGGTGCTGGGAAGGTACGAGCAGGGCGAGGCGGGGGAGGAGGACTAGGCAGTGGGACCACAGCCTGCGGCCTAGGGGGGAGAGGCGCACTTGGCAGGGGCGGGGAGGGCTGGGCTGGCTTGGGAGTGCGCACTACGCCTGGAGTGCGGGGCATGACAGGCGTGAGGACAGGTGGGTACGGGGAGAACGTGGGCAGGGGGAAGATAGGGTGGGGAGGAGAGACAGCCGGGGTAGACACAGGACGGGGAAGCCTCCTGAAGGGGATAGTCGACACCTTCTCCAATTCACTGACACAAGCTGTGACATCAGAGTATCGCTTGTTCTCTCTGCTAAGCCATCTAATCACGTCCTGGTCCGACTGCAGCCAATATGTTTAATGGTTTTTGAACCTGAAAACTGTGCATATTGGAATTTATTTAGTAGATTTCTATTTCATTCTTTCTTCAAATTGGTTATATAAAGTTTGATCAGTAAAGATTGTTATGTATAACAATAATCATAATAATCATAATAGTAATAATACTGGATTGTTATATGTATAATAATAATAATTAAAAAAAGATTTTCCTTTGGTTTTCCCTGGGTGCCAAATTGGTTGTGTAAAGCTTTGATCAGTAAAAATTGTTATATGCATAATAATAATCATAATAGTAATAATAATAATGGTTTTCTCTGTGCGCATTCACTGTGCGCCTGTATTATCCTTTTATGTATGAAAAATATATATATATATATAAAAAAATGCCAATGAAGGGATGTGATATGGACTATTAAGTATAATGATTTCCACGCAGTCTATTATTCTTTTTTTCTTAAGATGAAATAATGGCAGGTCTGTATTTAGTGTCCCATGCCCTTGTTGCAGTATGGTGGCTCGCGCTATGGAGCCTATGGAAAACCGCGACCCATCGTCACCGTTCCTGCTTTGTCGTCTCTACCTCAACCAGCTCGGCCTTATGCAATGGTCTAAGCGGTAAGTGTGCACAGCAACGCCAGAGGCCAGCGGTATAAGATCTTCAACGAGAGGTGCAGATTTGAGGTCAGGAAACACTCATTTTTCTCTCGAGTGACAGATCCATGGAACAGTCTTCCAGACCAAGTGGTTGAAGCACCAGCGGTAGAAGCATTTGACAGAAGGCGGGATAGACATTGGAGAGGACACTCACAATTATATGACTTCAGTGCTCCGTTCACTTCCATATGTGTGCCAAAGACAGGGATGAAAGATCTCCGCTATTTCGCGGATTTCCGGGATTGTTCAATCCCGCAGCACGATTAACATATAGGCTCTACTGTTTTACGCTGCAGCACCATCAGCCTATACTAATATGTAGTTCAGATGCCGCAGCACTATCAGCGTATACTATTAATACATGCTTCAAATGGCGCAGCACTATCAGTGTATACCAATATATATGACACCCAACTTCCGGGAATTTTCCGCGATTCCCTGACAATGCTAAACCTATGGGGGAATATCAGCATTTCCGCTTTTTTTCCCGGAGACCACTTTCATCCCCCTGCAAAGAAATAGTTCTTTTTTAACCATACGAAGCTGGCACTAGAGGCCGTATAGGGCCTAAATCAGCCAGAATAGGATCTGTAAGTTAATCTGTAAGTTAAACGTTAAAAGTTATAACGATCAACCTAATATATTTATCTCAGAAAATGATAAAAACTCAAAACCATCGGACTATGCAACTTTAAGAACCATCTTGTGGGTGTGACTCGGTAGTAATATAGTGATTTGAACACATTTATGATACAGTCGTGACATTCTTGTGCGCTCCTTTCTATTCTTTGCAGACCACACTTTGATCTCCTTAAGAAGGACGGCAAACTTCTACGGGAACTGAAGAATCTTGATAACCAGAAATGGTGAGTATTGTCAACATCAATTCACAACGCATTAAAAGGCCACTTTTAAATCCACAAATTGTATAGTCTGTAATGGCATTGTTGGTTAAAGGCAACCTGCAGCTTAGATTTTTTTTTTTTTTAAATGAATTTATTTACCCTGCTCATACCGGATAAGTGTGGTGTTCTCTGTGGCGGAGTGGTTAGAGTGACTTTTTTCTAGGACGGATGCCTGATCTGAGGGGCATTGGTTCGAATCCCTGTGCCCCGCCCCACCTCTGCCAATTTGGATTTCCACTGCTGTGTATAACTTACAGCGTCATCAAAGACCGGTTGCTCTCATACCATGTCTATGTGGTGTGGGAGGTTAAAAATCTCTTGGGTCGGTAAAAGTGTAAGCCTGGGCTTTCTATCGACAAACTGGCCACAGCAGGAGCGTCTAGGTGGCCACACTAGGTAGCAACATGTATAAATTGTAAAGTCTTTGACTTGGCTTGGAATCGAACCCATTACCTGCCACATTCGGTCATCCTGTCCGGTGTACAGAATCCACCTGTAAATAATAACACTATTTCCTTGTTTTATGTCACAGATGAGTCCTGTAATACTCCAGTCACACTACTGCTTGCGACCGCTTGCGACCACACAAAAGGGTTGTTCATAAAGAGGTCAGAAGTGGTTGCAAAGTGGTCCTCAGTGGTCGCCAAACTCCTTGCGATAATTTTTTCCCAAGGAGTTTGCAGCTACTGCACTAAAAACCTTATAACCGAAATGGTCGCCTGGAGGTCAGCGACCATTGTTTTGGTCGCAAGGAGGTCACCGGTGACTGTGGGTTCTTTGGTCCAAAGTGGTCGCAAGCTGTAGCTGTGACTATGAGTGTGCACTGTCACAAGTCCTGATATGACCTCAGATGTTGCCAGGATGTGAAACTCCAAAAACCAACCAGCCAATAGTACTGAGACGAGGGCTCAAGTTGTGCCTCTTTGTTTATTCCAGTCGGGAGACGCACAAGATTGCCGTGATCTACGTGGCCCGCGGTCAGGAAGACAAACAGAGCATCCTCACCAACACGTCGGGCAGTACGGACTATGAGCAGTTTGTGGCTGGGCTCGGCTGGGAGGTGAGCGGCTCTAACATATCTCTCTGTCCACTCGCCAAGGTTCCCGAGGCTCCTTAAAAAGTCTTAAATTGACTAGTCAATTTTCAAGGCCTCAAAAAGTCTTAAATATGGTGAACGGTCTTGAAAAAAGGTCTTAAATTGGATTTGGCAGCTGTAATATCTTTTCAAAATGTTTTACCACCTATCTTCAGAAAATTTTCAAATAAAAGATTGATTGTGCAAGCGTGTAGCAGACCCGTTATATCACAGATTTGAGTGGCCAGCGAAGTGATCGTCCACAGAGAGATCCATAGTTTGCATCACTTCACTCATTTCTGTTAATATTTCATTAAATATGTGTGTTACATTTGCCGTGAAAGTAGGTCTTAAATTGTATGAAAATTGGTATTAAAAAGCCTTAAAAAGTCTTACATGTGATTAGCTGATAGGTGCAGGAAGCCTGCTCACACCCCATGGCGCGTTACTCTTAATAACAGATTGTGTGTAAGGATACAGTGTTCATATGGGGGTTCAGGAAAACCTGGACAATCTTTTGAAAATTCAAATAAAACTTGTTCAGCCCCTTAAGGTTACTTGAAAACTGAACTTTTAGTTTTGGACAATTAATAAAAGTACGCAATAACAATAACAATTTCTATATTTATATTTACCGAACTAAATAAGCTTGATTAAATATCAGAAAATTGTGGATCGTGGTATTGGAAAAGTATTGGAAAATGGTGGATTAGGGTTCTGGAATGCTATGGACTTGTGTTCAGCCAACAATTTTCGAAACATTTACCCATCTTTGATCCTATGCATCCAACTTAAATATTGGTCCACTTGTTAAGCATTACTTATTGTTATCCTTATTTTTCTTTAGATTTATATTTCTCAGTCTGGTCATCCAATATTATAATAGTCTTGTAATAATATAAGCCTATTTGGATATATACAATATTTATTGAAAATACTCTCAATAATTATTGTATTCTGTAGTAATAGCAGATGTACGGTAATTATAGTTATACATACTAGTAATTGCTAAGCAGCTGGTGCCTAATTGACAGGTACACCTGGGAACTCACCCTAATATATTCTGTAGTAATAGCAGATGTACAGTATTTATATTACCATATTCTCGCGGGTTAACTTCCAAGGCATTTAAATTGGCAAATCACTGAAGTGGGTGGTGGGCGGTGGACCGTAGGCGTTTACCTACACGTGGGCATTTAAGGGATTGGCGTTAACGAAATATTTTATATTGGCCAAGTGGGCGGGGGGGGGGTGGTATTAACCCACTAATGGGTGTTAACCTGCGAGAATACGGTAATTATACTGGTGTCTAATTGACAGGTGGACCTGGAAACACACCCGGGCTTCATGGGGGGGCTTCAGAGGAACAAATCGACAGGGGACACGGCACCCTACTACGCCACGTCTACACGGGAAGTCATCTTCCATGTCTCAACGCGCATGCCCTCAGACACGCCTGAGGATCGGCATAGAAAGGTAATTTAGGTCTGCCTGGAAGTGGCCTTGATGGTTTTCTCTTTCTCAGATTGTTCAATAGATCAATTAGAGGTGGCCTTGCCAGCTTTCGCTTTGTCAGATTGTTCAGTTAATCAATTAGAAGTGGCCTTGACAGCTTTCTCTTTCTCAGATTGTTCAATAGATCAATTAGAAGTGGCCTTTTCGTCTTTCGCTTTCTCAGATTGTTCAATAGATCAATTAGAAGTGGCCATGCCAGCTTTCGCCTTCTCAGATCGTTCAATAGATCAATTAGAAGTGGCCTTGTCATCTTTCGCTTTCTCAGATTGTTCAATAGATCAATTAGAAGTGGCCTTGCCAGCTTTTGCTTTCTCAGATTGTGCAATAGATCAATTAGAAGTGGCCTAATTTGAAGAAAAATAAATAGTGGAAGAAAACAACAAATTTAATTGGAGGATAAGTTGTGGGCAGCATAAAGGGTGCAGTATTCAGAGATGAAAGACCTCCGCGGTTTCGCGGATTTCCGGGATTTCTTATATCCACCGATCAATGTTAAGCAAAATTCCAAAAGATGGGATGTATATAGGACAACAGTTCGGTGGTTCGAATCCCGTTTTTATATGACCTTAGATGTAGTTAGAACATAAAACCTAAGCAAGAAATTGTTAGATATGGGCGATAATTCAGTCACAACAAGGCTTAGTTCAGACCTGACTTCCTGTATTTTTCCGCGATTCCCTGACAATGCTAAACCTATGGGAGAATATCAGTATTTCCGCTTTTTTTCCCGGAGACCACTTTCATCCCTGAGTATTTGGATCTAAGAATTGTGGCCAATCTCATACAGCACGCAGCAGATTTTATACTTAAAAAAAATGTAAAATCCAGAGTGGCCTCATTGATAAGTGCTTCTAGTGTGTACAGGTCTGGTAATGCATGCTTTCCGTCACCAGTTGCGTAACCTTGGTAATGACGAGGTTCAGATCATGTGGACGGAGCACACATGTGACTACCAGCGAGGCATCATCACAATGGGAGTTCGCCAAATTATCAAAATTTGAAGGAGAAAAAATTAGCGGAAGAAAACAACAAATTTAATTGGAGGATAAGTTGTGGGCAGCATAAAGGGTGCACTATTTGGATCTAAGAATTGTGGCCAATCTGATACAGCACGCAGCACATTTTATACTTTAAAAAAATGTAAAATCCAGAGTGGCCTCACTAATAAGTGCTTCTAGTGTGTACAGGTCTGGTAATGCGTGCTTTCCGTCACCAGTTGCGTCACCTTGGTAACGACGAGGTTCAGATCGTGTGGACAGAGCACACACGTGACTACCGGCGAGGCATCATCACGACGGAGTTCGCCGACGTCCTGCTCGTTATCTACCCTCTACACAGCGGGCTCTTCCGCATCCAGATTAACCGGAAGCCTGAGGTACGCTGCATCTGCGCCAATGCGCTAATTTAACCGTTTCAGTCCTAAAGAGATTTTAATTGTTAAAAGTCCCTGCAGTTCTGAATGAATTGTTGAAAAATCTGAATATGTGATGTTAGGGCAGTTAAGATGATATATTTAACAAATCTGTTGAAATTAAATTGATTTCTCTTTCAAATGATATCATATTTAGCCTCCTTGGTATTCTTGTGGGGTTGATGAAAATGGGAAATATTGCGCCTAGAGCGGGACTCGAACCCACATCTCTGCATTCCGGGCCAGTGTGCTAACCATTACACCACCTAGGCTCCCTGATATCAACACACTACCCACGCCTACCTGTCTATGCGGCTCCTTGCCTGAGAGGTCAGTGCAGACCACTACAGTATTAATGGTTATGAAATATAATATGAGATATGGTATGTATGAGATATAGCGGGGGCATTCAGGTGCTCCTGGCCTGTAAGCACGTGTATCTTGCGGGTGCATTTGGGTGCGTCCAACCTTAAAGGGTTAATGGGGCTTGTCACGAATGACACAACACTGAGCCGGGTTTGGACTGGGTTCTGGGTATGGACTATGAGCAGTTTGTCGCTGGGTTCAGCTGGTAGCCGAGCAGCTCTAACATCTCCCGGTCTGCTCACATCCTGGGTTGAATTTCTTCGAATAGAAATGCGCAACTTACTGTTCTGGGTGTGAGGATACAGAGTTCGCACAGGGTTCGGGAATACCTGGATACTTTCGGGTATTTTCAAAATAGGTTGTCCCCAATCCCTTTGAATGCATTTGAAAAATCAAGCCTCTCTTTTTATGATAGTTAAGGAAAGTTATGGAAAAATTATGGATGAGAATAGCATGAAAGTTTGTTCATTTCTTATATCATATTTCACCGCTTTTTCTTTTGAGCGGAAAGTAAGCGATAATGCTTTAAAAAAACGTATTTATATCAAGGGGCTTAGAAAGTATTGAAGTCTTGAACTTCATTTGCCCCATTTCAAGGCCTTGAAAAGCCTTGAATTTAACCTATTTTAGGTAATTAGTCTTGAAAAGCCTTGAATTCCATTAAACTGTCGCCGCTGATCTAAATTAGTTTGAAATCGCCATTCGCCATTCTTCTATTTTCCTGAAGTACAAATTAAAATAGTCATAAATTTCTATAAAAACAGAATTGAAAAGCCTTGAAATAGCCTTGAATTCCATATCTTCACATATGTATGGACCCTGTTATTTACTAACGGAACTAAATAGGTTTAAATTGACTGATAAATGGTGGTTCATAGTCCTGAAAAGATATTGGAATACTTATGGAATTATGTTCAACCAACATTAGGCCCTACATTCAGGGATGAAAGATCTCCACGATTCCGCGGATTTCCGGGATTTTAAAATCCCGCAGCACCATCAGTGTATACTACTATGTGGTGCAGACGGTGCAGCACTATCAATGTATACTACTAATAAATGCTCCAAGCGGCGCAGCACTATCAGTGTATACTACTAATACATGCTTCAAAGGGCGCAGCACTCTCAGCGTATACCAATGAAACCCGACTTCCGGAAATTGTCCGCGATTCCCTGACAATGCTAAACCTATGGGACAATATCAGCATTTCCGCTTTTTTCCACGGAGACCACTTTCATCCCTGTACATTGGAGCAGCTTTAGGTTGTTGTTGCTCACCCTGCCCATGTCCTTTTACAGGTGCCATTTTTCGGACCACTGTTTGATGGCGCCATTGTGGACCGCGCCGTATTGCCAGGACTGGTTCGCGCCACTGCCATCAACGCCGGCCACCTGATGCGGTCACAGCGGGCCTTCTACCAAGCCTTGTATCCTTTGACCGTTGACAGCGCCTATGGCATGACCGCCTTATTTGCTCCATTCAAAAGGAGCAGCGTCGCCCAGTTGAAGGTGTATTCTAATACGCACGGATGTTATTTTTATTTGGGTTTCCGGATCTCTGAGTTTTTAATAATGAAATTGGTCATTCTTGTGATTCATGCAGATCCGGTGAAATAATGTGGAATATAATAAAACAAATTATATAAATATTGTTTATTGAACTAACCATTTAGCGCCTACGGTGGGGCTGCTCACGGGTTTATTGAGCGGCCAGGGTGCATTTGGTCGCTCACATGCAGACAAACCCCTCGCGAGCAGTCTACTGTGTACGCGTCATCGACTATTGTTCCCATTTGCCATGGAATTTTGTTATATACGGGAGTAAGGACTCGACTTGTACTCAGGAAGTTATCTGCTTTGCCGGTAATACTGGCTTGCACAATGCTGTGGTATATTCAGTTGTTCACTATTTACGCTAGATGTGTGGGAGGGGGGGGGGGCCCACCGCTGTTAACACCGGCCACCAAATGTGGTCACTGCAGGCCTTCTACCAAGCCTTGTATCCTTTGCCAGCACCAATGGTGGCATGGCCGCCTTATTTGTTTCATTCAAAAGCAGCATCATCACCCAGTTGAAGGTGTATTCCAATACGCACAGATGTTATTTTTCTGCGAATTCGCAGATTTCCAAGCATAATAATGAAATTAGTCATTCTTGTGATTCGTGCAGATCCGGTGAAAAGAATATTTGGTGTTATATACGGGAGTGAGGGCTCGACTTGTACTCAGGAAATTATTTGCTTTGCCAGTAATACTGGCTTGCACAAGGCTGGGGTATATTTAGTTGTTCACTGTTTACGTTAGATGGTGGGACCCTATTGGGGCGCGACCCCAGACCCTGTTGGAGGCCTGGGTGGCCCCAAAAACCCCAACCTGACTTTCAATTTTTTTTGCTGATGGCCAATCATATCACTAAATACAGGATATTCTGAAACTCATGTGAAATAATAATAACGCTAATAATTAACAACAGGCGGTTTCCACAACGAGCCTGCCCTCTGACGGCAAATGGAAGTACTAATGTTGTGGGTAGAATCTTACTGTGGAGCATGCTCTGTGGGAAAGGTCATGACATGAATGCACACTGTCACAAGTCGGTACCCGTCCTGATATGACCTTAGTTGTTGCTAGGATATAAAACAACAACAACAACAACACACACACACCTATATGTCTGGCATGGAACCTGCTTTGTGGCTTGCTGGGCCTTCTCTTGGTCACACAGAAATCAGCGTATGGTTTCGAGGTTTTCCGCTAGGTGGCCACACTGTCGCAACGATTCGACTCTGCCTACTGCCTACAGAGGGCGCCACTGCGCGTGCAGTCAGGACTCCCAGATAATGCTACGTTTTGTTCAGTCTGTGTTGTTGTACGTTGGCGCCGAGTAACCTATTTGTTTACGTAGTTTACAGTGGTAGCTTTTAGCTGATGTCATGCAATGCCTGACCTGAATGATATAGGTCTGCAATTGAAATTTTCTCTGCTTAATCAACTAATATCCCAAAACCGGGCGCGGTGGCTGAATTGGTAGAGGGCGCACCACGCTTGGTTCCCGGTCAAGTCAAACTAATGACTTATAAAATTTATACTTGTTGCTTCCTAGCCTTGCACTCGTCATTAATAGGATAGGGCACGGACTGGTTAGCTCAGTGTCAGGATAATGTGACTGAGTGGGATATCGGGTCATGGTGCCAGTGATCTGATTTCCCAATGAGGCAGCACTATAAAGTCGCCATGAGTGTGCATGGCCACCAGGCGGTCCCCGTCCTGATATGACCTTAGATGTCGCCAGGACGTAAAGCTCCAACAACCAACCAACCAGCCTACTAATATCCCAAAAGAAAAAGAAAAAACCCCAAATAGGCCAGGTCTCTTGGAATAGCGAATATTTATGTATACCAGGTCTTGTTAATCTCCATTGTGTTTAAGCTCTGGCTTTTAGGCTTACGGAAATGGGTGTTTCCGGTCTAAAAAAAACAAAAACGAAACAACTAAGCCCCCCCCCCCCCCACTCCCCACGAAACAAAACCCCACAAAAAACCGATTATGACTCACTCATCACAAAAGCACAAAAAACGTAAAAACCACAATATTTTGCTCATTGCTAAGCCGTGCCGCGATGAAAATAATTGGTAAGTGGATAGAAATGCTTATTTATTGTGAAGTTATTAGTGATGTGATTTTGCATTGTCATTTATTAGAAAACTACGTAAAATGAAATCCTTGTGAATCATCTGCAACTACCTGAATTAACTGAATTGTTTAAAGAAAAGAAAGTATTATCTTATATATATATATATATATATATACAACTTCTGAGCGAGTGGCGTGTTGTGCCCCACGGAGGAGGCTGGCGAGGAGCAGCCGGACCCCCCACCCCGTGACCGGGGGGGGGGGGATCCAGAGCTTATTACATGCGATAATGGGATTATCACTATCTATATATTTATATATATATATATATATATATATATATTCTTATTTGATTAATTTATATTTTTTATTTTGGTAAATATTTATTCATCAGAATAATCTTTTTTATCAGTGCCGAGATATCGGTCTTCTGTCCGTTACTTCTTTGCATTATTTACTCAGCTGTAGTTGAAACTAATATAGGGCAACTAATGTTTGTTTGTTGAGGTTTTACATCCTAGCAACATCTATGATCATATCAGGGAAGCTAACAACTCGTAGCAGTGCACACTCACGGTGACTTTGTAGTGCTGTCCTACTGGGAGACTGGGTGATACATTCCGTGGTTTAAATTAAGGTGAAGAATATCTGGTTAAGAATAGTGAAACGCCATCTTTTATCGGTTTCAAGCCTGGGATGTTCACTTTCGGGGTTTCGACTTAAAGCTGCATGGTCCGATGAAATATCAAATTTTCAAAACCAAAACAATTATCGAGAATTGCTTCTACATATCTAACTTAGATACCAATGCACTTATTGAGCATGACTTGCCACATATAAGGGAATACTGAGGCAATTTAGTAGAACCTGTTACTGCTAAAGTCTCAGGTGTCAGAGTTTTGGTATGCTTGCCAAAACTAATTTGACATGTTTGTACTTCAAATATCTCAAAACTTAGCCATGTAAAATAAACAGTATTTGAAACTAATGTAAGGTAAGTTATAACAATCAATTTAATATATTTATCTCAGAAAAATGACAGAAACTCAAAACCATCGGACTATGCAACTTTAAGTATCCAGACACAATGGCTGAATGAGTTGAGCGCCCGCTTCCTGTGTCACAGTTGTGGCCATGGCCTATACAAATCCCATTACTGAAAATTGTATACTTGTCGCTATCTAGCCTAGCGTTAGGGCAATGAGCGAGGAGTAGTGGAATGCGGACGATGAATTGTATACAATTGAAATTTCCCCTCCTTCATGCACGAATGTAACACACACACACACACACACACACACACACACACACACACACACACACACACTCACACTCACTCACTCACTCACTCACTCACTCACTCACTCACTCACTCACTCAAGCACTCAAGCACTCACTCACTCACGCACACACACACACACACTCACTCACTCACACACTCACTCACTCACTCACTCACTCACTCACTCACACGCACACACACACACACACACGAAAACATGCTGGAAAGCACGGTGGAAAGCTAATTCACATCCCATTCATATAATTTCCGATTGCGAGATCCACAGCCTATTGAAGTTACTGGGCAACGGTCTTGGTCTGGCGATAGTGGGTTCTGTTAGGGGTTTGACTTGATAATGTTGCCTCATGTTGAGACCGTGCTGCCGGCACCCATGGCCCAATATCCCACTCACACATATTATGCAAATACTGAGCAGGCTAGACCTAATAATGCCCAGGCTGGGTAGCGGAGTGTGGAATGTGCTGCCACTTTAGTGCTAACGTATTAAAACCAGGTGCGTTGGTCGAATTGCTAAGAGTTCTGGCTGGCTTCCTGTGTGGAGGTCGTGTCAAATCAATTACTTACAACATTTATGCTTCTCGCTACCTAGCCAGGCACTTAGTATTACTAGGATAGGCCAGGGACTGCTTTACTCAGAACCCGAATACCGTGAGTAGGTGGAATGTCAGGTCACGGTGTTGCCTGGCGCAGTCTCCCAGTGGGGCAACACTATAAAGTTGCCATGAGTAAGCACTGTCACAATTCGGTACCCCTCCTGATATGAACTTAGATGTTACTATTAAGAAAACCCCAACAAGTACCTATCATTACATTCAAACAAAACCATAAGTCAATGTGCATATACCTGTATATGGTTATAACTGTTAGCCCATGGCCCCTTTGCTAATTTGGACGGATGGGGCAGCCGAGGGGAGTAATTCTCTTGTAATGCAATCTAAAAACGACAAAACAGGGATAGTCACAGATAACGTGACTATTCCCGGCCTCCAATGACAGCCGTAATTGTTCAGGTGGACGTCCGAGGACCAAGATGCAATCTGGGGCGGATTGATGATGAGGTGATGTGAGGCCGAACAATTACAGCTTAACGCTACACCGCTGACTGCTGCAGTGTGGTGGAGGCAGGTTGGGGGCTCCAGTGTGGTGCAGGTTGGGGGCTACAGTGTGGTGCAGGTTGGGGGCTGCAGTGTGGTGCAGTGTGGTGTGGGCGGGTTGGGGGCGGCAGTGTGGTGCAGGTTGGGGGCTGCAGTGTGGTGCAGTGTGGTGTGGGCGGGTTGGGGGCGGCAGTGTGGTGCAGGTTGGGGGCTGCAGTGTGGTGCAGGTTGGGGGCTGCAGTGTGGTGCGGTGTGGTGTGGGAGGGTTGGGGGCTGCAGTGTGATGCAGGTCGGGGCTGCAGTGTGGTGCAGGTTGGGGGCTGCAGTGCGGTGCAGGTTGGGGGTTGCAGTGTGGTGCAGGTTGGGGGCTGCAGTGTGGTCCCTTCCCCTCCCCTCCCCTCCATTCCCCTCCCCTCCCTCCCCCTCTCTTCCCATCCCCCCTCATCCCCTCTTCTCCCCTCCCCACCTCTCCCACTCTCCACTCCCCCCTCCCCTTCCCTCCCCCCCCCCCCCCCTGTGAGCGCAGTGATAAATCACACCCGGCGCCGATGTGCTCCCACACCTGTTGGTGCGCGTGAAGGCCGCATTGTGGCGCTGCCCGCCCTGCTGTCAGCCCGCCCACCCCGCCCACCCCGCCCACCCCGCCAACCCCGCCACAATCACCTGCACAAATAAAGGTGGTCTGTCCAAGAGCAGCTCTTACAGCCCCACGTCGCCAAACACTCACCCACCGCTTCCCCTCCACATTAAACTACTTGGTCTCTGGTTGCTTCTTATTGGGTGCAGGTTTTGTCTGTGTTTGTTCTTTCGTTCTGTGTGTGTGCGCGTGTGTGTGTGTGTGTGTGTGTGTGTGTGTGTGTGTGTGTGTGTGTGTGTGTCGTTGTTAGGAGTTTTACATCCTGGCAACATCTAAGGTCATATTAGGACAGGTATCGACTTGTGACAGTGAACACTCATAGCGACTTCATAGTGCTGCCCCACTGCAATACCAGGCCACTGGCATCATTATCCAATATCCCACACAGTCAGATTATGCTGACACTGATCTAACCAGTCCTTGCCCTATCCTATTAATGCCGGGTGCCAGGCTAGGAATTGACAAGTATCAATTTGATAAGTCTTTGGGTTTGACTCGACTGGAAGCTTAGGCGAGGCCCGTGCTCTACCGATTCGGCCACCGCACCCTCTGTGTGTGTGTGTGTGTGTGTGTGTGTGTGTGTGTGTGTGTGTGTGTGTGTGTGTGTGTGTGTGTGTGTGTGTGTGTGTGTGTGTGTGTGTGTGTGTGTGGTGTGTGTGGTGTGTGTGTGTGTGTGTGTGTGTGTGTGTGTGTGTGTGTGTGTGTGTGTGTGTGTGTGTGTGTGTGTGTGGTGTGTGTGTGTGTGTGTGTGTGTGTGTGTGTGTGTGTGTGTGTGTGTGTGTGTGTGTGTGTGTGTGTGTGTGCGTGTGTGTGTGTGTGTGTGTGTGTGTGTGTGTGTGTGTGTGGTGTGTGTGTGTGTGTGTGTGTGTGTGTGTGTGTGTGTGTGGTGTGGTGTGTGGTGTGTGTGTGTGTGTGTGTGTGTGTGTGTGTGTGTGTGTGTGTGTGTGTGTGTGTGTGTGTGTGTGTGTGTGTGTGTGTGTGTGTGTGTGTGTGTGTGTGTGTGTGTGCGTGCGTAGCGTAGCGTAGCGTAGCGTAGCGTAGCGTAGCGGCTGCAGTGTGGTGCGTGCGTGTGTGTGTGTGTGAAATTAATAGGACACACTGATGAGACAGACACCACTCACATGTGAGCGTATGCCCTTCAGGTGTCTCCCCTCCCCCACATCTCCCTCCCCCCTCCCCCCCTCCATCTTTCTATTTTGGACTGAGGACGCTGATTGGTCCATAGTTCATGGTTCAGTGTGATTCTGGCGGTGGCAGAGATGTGAGTATCCCTTTCGCGTGTCAGTGTCAGTGGTTACAGATCGGCGATCCGGGTGGCGGGGAGTGCAGCCACTCAAACTCCGCCATCAATTATACACCCGTTTCAATGTTTATAAACATTGTGTATGTGCACGCACCTTGGCTGCAGAACGAATGCACACTGCCATTGAGTTTGCAGGTACGGGTTGTGCAAAACGTTATTTTATTCAAAATTAATAGAAATGCAAAACCAGCCTAACCTTATAAATTTAATATAATCTGTTCATTGAATATGTTTTCTATGTGTGTTCCAAGTGTGGTGTGGTTTTAGAGATATTTAACTTTTTTCTGAATGAAGATTCCTCACGGCCATTGACAATGCATTAAGTTTGCCGGTAGGCGCAGTGCAAAATGTCAATTTATTCAAAATTAATAGAAATACAGAACCCTAACTGTATAAATTTAATATAATCTGTTCGGTGAATATGTTTTCTATATGTGTTCCAAGCGGTTTGTTTCTAGGTGGTGTGGTTTTAGAGATATTTAACTTTTTCTGAATGAAGATTGCTCACGGCCATTGACAATGCATTGAGTTTGCTGGTACGTGCAGTGCAAAACGTCAATTTTATTCAAAATTAATAGAAATACAGAACCCTAACCGTATCAATTTAATATAATCTGTTTGTTGAATATGTTTTCTATATGTGGTTTTAGAGATATTTCACTTTTTCTGTATGAAGATTGCTCATAGCCATTGAGTTTGCAGCATGACAGTGTCGCCATGCAGCCAAGCAGTGCGCGCACTGACCTAAATACATATGCTGACGTCATATGAAATAGGTCTATTGGAAGTGACATCCCTCCCTCCTCCCTCCCTTCCTCCTCCCTCCTCCCTTCCTCGCTTCCTCCTCCCTCCCTCCTCCCTCCTCCCTCCTCCCTTCCTCCTCCCTCCCTCCTCCCTTCCTCTTACCTTCCTCCTACCTTCCTCCTCACTTCCTCCTCCATTCCTCCTACTTTCCTCCTCCCTTCCTCCCCCCTCCTCCCTGCCTCCCCCCCCCATTCCTCCTCCCTTCCTCCTCCCTTTCTCCTACCTTCCTCCCCCCTTCGTCCTCCCACCATCAAAACACCAATCCCTCACCAATCCACCACCAATCCACCACCAATCCCTCACCAATCCACCACCAATCCACCACCAATCTCTTACCAATCCACCACCAATCTCTTACCAATCCACCACCAATCCCTCACCAATCCACCACCAATCCACCACCAACCCCACACCAATCCACCACCAATCCACCACAATCCCTCACCAATCCACCACCAACCCCACACCAATCCACCACAATCCCTCACCAATCCCCCCACCAATCCCCCCACCAATCCGCCACTAATCCCACACCAATCCACCGCCAATCCCACACCAATCCACCACCAATCCCTCACCAATCCACCACCAACCCCACACCAATCCACCACCAATCCACCACAATCCCTCACCAATCCACCACCAACCCCACACCAATCCACCACAATCCCTCACCAATCCCCCCACCAATCCACCACTAATCCCACACCAATCCACCGCCGATCCCACACCAATCCACCACCAATCCCACACCAATCCACCGCCTATCCCACACCAATCCACCACCAATTCACCACCAATCCCACACCAATCCACCACCAATCCCACACCAATCCACCACCAATCCCCTCCAATCCCACACCAATCCCCCTCCAATCCCACACTAATCCCTCACAAATCCACCACCAATCCCACGCCAATCCCCCACCAATCCCTTACCAATCCCCACCAAGCCACCACCAATCTACCAATCCCTCACCAATCTACCAATCCCTCACCAATTCCTCACCTACCCCCTCCACTCCCCACCAATCCAATTTGATCAATTAATAGTACTTTCAGCGAGAATGTTATCTGCCTTGACCAAAAATTATATTATTGTGAGATTTATTTTAATTCATGAGTGTCTAGTGACACAAAATTGATTGTATGCTTTCACATATGTCAAAGCGATGGTTAATTAACAATTTATTTGTTTAAATCTTCCCGTGAATATGGCCGATGCTGCCGACACAGCATCAAGAAATACCAATCAATCAATCAACCCCCACCAATCTGGCACCCCTTCAATAGCTTCCCATAACCCCGATGGTTCTGCCAGACAGCAATAAGCGGGGAATGCGGTCAGTGACGTCCAACTGAAGTCTTGAGACATGTTATCTGCACTGAACACAGTGAATGTCCCCAGCGAAATATTGAGTCGGGGCTCCTAAGTGTAGTGAAGCCGAGTGTGGCAGCAATGCCTCGCCATTTGCCACATTCCTTCCGGACATCACCTCCGCCTACCCTCCCCCACTACCGCTACCACCCTCACTACCGCTACCACCACAGTCACACACGCACGCACGCACGCACGCACGCGCACACACACACACACACACACACACACACACACACACACACACACACACACACACACACACACACACACACACACACACACACACACCATCCAGTATTCGGAGTCCATTTTCCCCGAGCTCACTCACCCGCTTCCTAACTCACTCATTCACTCACTGTCACTCACTCACTGTTACTCACTCACTCAACGCAGGCCTCGTGGCCTACGTTCGCTTACGATTGATTCGCGACATCAAAATGTCCTCCTTGCGCCCTCCTTACGCCCTCATTAAGTGCTGTCGCCGCGAGAACGTCAACCTCCCAGCGTCCATTTCGGAAATTTTGGACGCAAGGAGGTTGCAGCTGCTACTTGTGCAACCTCCTTGCGTCCTGTTCCGGTGGCGCCATTCAAAATGGTTGGCGCTGATCTGACGCCGACCGGGCGCCGACCTTGCACCGACCTCTTGGTTGGTGAGTTGCCGCCGACCTGGCGGCACCAACACATGCGATGATGCACTCAGCATGCACCGCCCTTTCCCCAACCCGGCGCTCACCCAGCGCCGCCCTGCCACTCACCCAGCGCCGCCCTGGTGCCGCCCTGGCGCCGCCCTGGCACCTACCACGTATTTGAATCAATGTATCGAATGGGACGCTGGGAGGTTGGCGTCCTTTTGGGCGTAAGGAGGTTGCCAACGAACGCTGGCTCTTGTCTGACTGGGGTATCACTCACACTCATCCTGTTTATTTAACGACCCCTAACACAAAAAGTGTAAACATCGGCGATTGGGGGGAGGGGGGGAGCACACAGTGGTTAAACCACTCACTGTCACTCACTCACTCAGGTACTCACGCAGTGTCACTCACTCACTCAGGTACTCACTCAGTGTCACTCACTCACACACATACACTCAGTGTCACTCACTCAGGTACTCACTCACTACCAAGCACTCACGCACACTCAATGTCACTCACTCACATAAGTGTCACTCACTCAATCACCTACTCTCCCACTCACTCCCCCACTCACTCCCCCACTGACTCCCCCACTGGCTGCCCCACTCACTCCCCACTCACTCCCCACTCACTCTCCCACTCACTCTCCCACTCACTCCCCCACTCACTCCCCCACTCACTCCCCCACTCAGCCAAATAAGTCCCCACCCTCAAAAGAAACCTGAACTAAGCTTAGCATAAACGTTTTTATATGTGTTTGGATTCTTTGAGCCGTGTCACCAGAAACATATATATATATTCTGTATAAGCCGTTATACGAGTATAATCAGTCCTCGACTGGAGGAGCCTGGACGAAGTCATCTACTGTTCGAGTCTAGCTAACCTCAGATCCGATTGGGGGCACCTACTGTTTGCTCACGCGTCAACTGCCTCCCCATCTACCCTCATTGTGTCACTAAAAAACATTGGTGTTATGGCAAGGGGCATTAGTTCCTTTAGCCAGGGAATATATCTCTTGGCTGACCCACTATCATGTCTTGTTTCTTCCTAGATAAAGGATTCACCCGGTACTCGCAGTCGCAGTACACGGGTGAATACCAACCCTATATAAAAACGGTCGAAAAAGCGGGTTAAGGAAATGAGAGCCTAATTTCACAATCTAAGAAGCAACAGTTATTCTTTACATATGTCTTATTGATAGCCCGCTACCTTTGAGTTGAAAAATATAATATAATATCTAGTTTAATAAGATTTAAAAGTGAAACCAACAGCGTTCTGTGGCCACCATCTTGTCTTTTTGCATTCTCTCCCATTTTACCAACTCTGTGCCTATATATGTAGCCATTTGATACTGGAGCCACAGTTTCTACTTCATGTTCCATACTAAACCTATTTTAGCCCGTATTTACACTACGTTGTCCTTCACCCGTGTACTACAAGTACCGGGTGAATCGTTTATCTAGTTTCTTCCTTGTTATGTAGGAGAAATATTATACGGTCAGATCAATGAGTGGCTTTCACCACACCGTCTTAGAATGGGCCCCCAAAATATATGTCAAAGTATATAATAAAACAGGCATTCCCTGAATATTTCAGCTTAATCGGATGATTTTCCAGTTTGTGGCAGAGGTTTGAACTTTTGCAATTGTAGCCGATTTACAAAGTTTTTTGGGGCGTGAATTTCCGTCACAAATTCTAGGATAGGGCAAGGACTGGTTGGTTCAGTGTCAGGATAATGTGCCTGGTCTCCCAGGGGGGCATCACTATAAAGTTTCCATGAGTGCTCAGTCACAAGTCGGTACCCATCCTGATATGACCGTAGATGTTGCCAGGAGGTAAAACTCCAACAACCAACCAACCGATGTGCATAGCCGCATTCAGGCTTGGATATAACGAAGGGAGAGCTCATTACCAAATCGCACCACGTGATTTTTAAGGCATGGTTATTATCTGGGGGGCTGGGCGGGGCGGGGCATGCTCCATTCTGCCTCTGTTGGGGCATATTAGCTGGCCCTAATTGTCGAAACCATTGCATGGATAATTGAGCTTAATTGTCCAATTAAGAAAGTTGACCTTTGCAGCATGCAGTTTTGGTTGTCCATGCCTTCCATGCTTGTTTTCTAAAACTGTAGTAAGTTAATAATAATTGTATAATTTGTATAGCCAGGTGTGGGGGGGGGAGCCACCTCAAAATCTAAATTAATAATATTTACTTAAATAAGTCGCGCACTCTCTAAACTTCGCTATTGAGGCGACGAATACAATGAAGATGGGTTGCACTCCTGCATCCACAACCCCCCCTCCACACAATAGAAACCACTAGACGCGGTTAGCTCAGTGCCAGGATAATATGACTGAGTAGGATATTGGCTCATGGTGCCGGCGGCCTGATTTCCCAGTGGGGCAGCACTGTAAAGTCGGCACAAGTGCGCACTGTCACAAGTCGGTACCCGTCCTGATATGACCTTAGATGTTGTCAGGACATAAAATGCTAACAACCAGCCAACCGGTGGCCTAATCGGTAGAGCGCAGGCTTCCCGTGCGGAAGATTGGGAGTTGGAATCCCAGCCAAGCCAAACCAATGACTTATCAAATTGATACTTGTCGCTACCTAGCCTGGCGCTCGACATTACTAGGATAGGACAAGGACTGGTTAGCACAGTATCAGGGTAATGTGACTGGGATATAGGGCCATGGTGTCGACGGCCTGGTCTCCCAGTGGGGCAGAGGTATAAAGTCGCCACTGTCACAAGTCGGTACCCATCCTGATATGACCTTTGATGTTGCATCGTATCAGGATAATGTGACTGTGTGAGATATGTGGTCATGGTGCCGGCGGCATGGTCTCGCAGTGGGGCGATAGCACTATAAAGTCGCCATGAGTGCGCACTGTCACAACTAGGTACCCGTCCTGATATGGCCTTAGATGTTGCTAGGACGTAAAAAAATAACAAACAAACAATAATCGTGTAAACAGGGCCGCAGTGTTAACATGCCAGGTGACAGGTATCCCCTTTGTTCCTGAACAAAAGTAAATCTTGTTTTATTTAAGGCCCAGTCACACCTCACCGGATTGGGGGAAATGGACAGAAAATGAACAATGTCCAGTTTGTGTCTGTACAAGTTTTGAACATGCACAAAACTAGGAACAGATGCTGCCGGACTGACGGTTCTTGTCCGGTTTGATTTCGTTTCGTCCGTTGCATGTCCGTTTCATGTCCGTTCGTCCATCGGCCATTTATCCGATAGCGCAACATTTTGACACATTTTAATACATTTTGATACTTATCACCACCGGACTAGACAGTTTTGTCCGTTGCTCAATCCGGTGAGGTGTGACTAGGCCTTTAACACCACCTCTAGAGCACATTGATTTTTATCATCGGCTATTGTATGTCAAACATATGGTCATAGTGCCATATTTCTTTGGAGGAAACCCGCTGCCACCACATAGGCTACTCTTTCCGATACGCAGCAAGTGGCCTTTTATATGCCCTTTCCCACAGACAGGACAGCACATGCCACAGACTTTGATGAACCAAGTTGCGGACCACTGGTTCCTTTGTTCCTGAAGGCACGACCCGTATTCAGGTTGCAGTTCTATACACACTTAGGCGAATGCTCTTCTGACTGGCGATAGATAACACTAGTCGAGAGGAGGGGATGGGGGGGGGGTATGAGGTGGGAGGGGGTGGGAGGGTGGAGAAGGGGGTGGCTTAAAGCCTTGATAAGGATGTCATTACTGGGTTGTAAAATAAAAGCTGGTATTGCAGGCGAATTTTACCACATGTCCTGTCTATAATCAGATTCTCTCAATTACGCGCTGACCGCAAGATGCCGCACCTGTTTGAAGAGTTCTTACCCCCGCCGTAAAACAATTCGAGGGGTGGTGATTATTTTATTATTGTTTCAATTCTTTTTATTTTTATAATACTTTTTTTTTAAATTTAAAAAGAGGGGGTGTGGTGTGATGTGGGGTGGTGTGATGTGAGGATGGGTCGGGGAGGAGGGCGAGGGAGGGGAGGGGGTATTACCGGGACGTGCTGCCGGGGCGCCCGGCGGCGTGACGGCCGAGGAGGGCGCCCCCTGCCGACGCTCCGGCCTCGCGCCTTCTCGCAGCGTTTTGTTGTGCGCGAGACGCTGAAAAAGGCCGCGCGGGCGTCTCGCGAGTGGGTGGGTGGGGAGGGGGTTAGGGGGGCGGCGACACGTGGCGCGCCCCCGTCTGTGGTCACCAGGCACCGGGTTAGGCGCGACTAAGTGCGTTAGGCCCGCGTTAGGCGCCACGCCCGCACCCCGCCTAATCAAGTCTAATAGGGCGCGTCGCGCCGCGCGGCCGTGTTAGGACCGTGAAGACAGCGGGTTGCAATAACAACCCCCCCCCCCCCCCCCCCCCTTACACCCAACACACACAACACACACACAAAACACACAGCACACACACAACACACACACAACACACACAACACACACAAAACACACACAACACACAAAACACACACACAACACATACAACACAACACACACACAACACACACAACACACACACAACACAACACACACAACACACACAAAACACACACAACACACACAAAACACACACAACACACACCACATACAACACACACAACACACACAACACACACCACACACACACACCACAAACACACCACAAACACACCACAAGCACAACAAACATCCTCAACCCCGCCATAATCCCCACCTCAACCCTCCCCAACCCTGCAATAGCCCCCTCCCCTCCCCAACCCGACAATCCCCCCCAACCCCCAACCCCCAACCCCCAACCCCCAACCCCCCCACACACATCCAACCCCGCAAAAACCCCCAACCCCGCAATAACCAACCCCCCTACCCTCCCTAACCCCGCAATGACCCCCAACACCACAATAACCTTCCTACCCTCCCTAACCCCACAATAACCCCCATCACCTCCTCAACCCCGCAACAACCCACACCCACCTAATCCCCGAACCTCCACCATACTCACCCTCACACACACGCACACACACACACGCACACACACACACACCAAAACAACACTGCTGGTAAAAAAAACACCCCACTACCCCACAAATAAACAACAGCAAAATGTGTGCGTGTGTGTGTGCACGCACCTGTGTGTGTGCGCGCGCGTGCGTGTGTGTGTGCGTGTGTGTGTGTAAAAAGACGCGGACACAAAAAAAATCCACGGGTGAATTTCGTAGACACCGGAAGAAAGTGCATGTGTCACACCTGCCACATGTCTTATTTTTTGTTTATTTTTTAAAATGTTTTATTTTATGTTTATTTGTTTGTTTAAACTAGGGTCTTCTGTCTTTGAGATTCAAACGCGTGGATCACTGGGTGTGCGGGTGCGGGTGGGGGTGTGGGTAGGTGCGGGTGGGTGTGTTGTGGGGGGGGGGGAGTTATTATTGCATTGGCCTGACACTATTGGCACTTGTCATCTACTACTGCGAGCCTCTTGTGAACAAATGTCTTGTCATCGTAACCGGACGCGGTGGCCGAATCGGTAAGAGCGCAGGCCTCTTATAACGGAAGGTCGGGAGTTCGAATCCCGGCCGACTCAAACTAATGACTTATGAAATCGATGCTTGTTGCTACTTAGCCTGGTGCTCGGCATTACTAGGATAAGGCAAGGTTACTGGTTAGTGCAGTATCAGGATAATTTGTCTGTGTGGGATATCGGGTCATGGTGCCGGCAGTCTCCCAGTGAGGCAGTATGCAGTATGATTTAAGTCGCCATGAGTGTGCACTGTCATAAGTCGGTACCCGTCCTGATATGACCTTAGGTGTTGCTAGTATGTAAAACCACAACAAACAGACAAAATTATTGTATTCACTCCGGATGTGGCATGGTAGATATGAAGTGCACATCACATGTCAGCGAAGAGGCATTTCCGCCATTGAGGCTCTCGCTGGAATATTGACACAAACTGAAGTGTGAAGACACGCAACCATCTAGTACTACCCGTAATGATGGCAAGTTCCCTCAGGATCAGTGTTGAACGACCTCTCATTCAGCCAATTAAGTAAATTAACACCTGAGCTTTGTTTAGCACTGACCGGGAACGGTGGCCTAATCGGCAGAGCGCAGGCCTCGCGTAGGTACCCGTCCTGATACTCGGGAGTTCGGTTCCCGGTCGAGTCAAACCAATGACTTTAACATTGATACTTGTCCCTTCACAGTCTGGCGCTCGTCATTATTAGGATATGGCAATGACTGGTTTGCTCACTGTCAGGATAATGTGACTGAGTGGGATATCAGGCCATTGCCAGCAGCCCGATTTCCCATTGGGGCAACACTATAAAGTCGCCATGAATGCGCACTGTCACAAGTCAGTACCCGTCGTGATATGACCTTGGATGTTGCCAGGATTTAAAAACTCCCAACAACCAACAATAACTGTTTAACACTGGGTGTGGGATCGCGCACGTCAATTGCTAGATAAAAGATTCACCCGTACTTCCATTACAGGGGTGAATGACAACGTAGTCTAAATATGGGCGAAAATAGCTTTAGTATGGAACAGGAAGTAGAATGCCTGCCTCCAGTATCAAATGGATACTTATATCGGTACAGAGTTGGTGAAATGGGAGAGAATGCAAAGAGACAAGATGGCGGAAATAGAACGCGGTCAATTTCACTTTTAAATTGCATTAAAGTATATGTTTTATTATATTTTCCAACTCAAAAGTAGCGGGTAAATATGAAGACGTACAAAAAGAATATATTGTGCTTCTTAAATTAAGAATTTACCAGCTCAGTTAATTTCCCCAGCATGTCGAAATTCTTCGCCAGTTTTTCTAATGGGTTGGTTTTCACCCCTGTACTGGAAGTACGGGGTGAATCTTTGATCTAGTCAATTGCATGTCAATGATTTACTTCCTATCACTCTCCTAATCTGATTTGTTTCTGCTAAAGTTGCATAATCAGATGGTATAAGTTTCTGCCATATATATATATTTTTTAAATCTAAATATAATAGGTTGATCGTTATAATCTACTTAACTTTAAAGTAACTTTTATTTCAAAGGATTAATTTTGGAGATATTCGAAGTGAAAATATGCACAATAATTAATTTGAGTGTGCACACCGAAATAAATTCCTCATGTTTTCACTTCAAATTGCACATATTTAAATGCTGGAAATATCTTTTGTTTACCCATTTTCGAGCATAACACACGAGCACTAAACTGCACTAAATGTTTTATGAAAATGGGAAATATTGCTCCTAGAGCGGGAATCAAACCCACCTCTCTTGCATTCCGGGCCAGTGTGCTAACCATTACACCACCTAGGCTTCCTGTTGTCACCACCCTATCCACGCACACCTGTCTATGTGGCTCCTTGCCTGAGAGGTCAGTGCAGACTGCTACACATACATACATACATACATACATACATACATACATACATACATACATACATACATACATACATACATACATACATACATACATACATACATACATACATACATACATACATACATACATACATACATACATACATACATACACACATACACACATACACACATACACACATACACACATACACACATACACACATACACACACATACATACATACATACATACATACATACATACATACATACATACATACACACAGCCATGTGTACACAGTCTCTATCAGTATCACACTCACATCCACACACATACACATCCACATACACACCCACACACATACACATCCACACACATACACATCCACACACACACACTCTCACACAAGCTCACACACATGTGCACACAATCTCTATCACTCACACACACACTCACACACACACACACACCACCACACACACACATCCACATCCACACACACATCCACACACACACACATCCATACACACACACACATTAGGATAGGGCAAGGACTGGTTGGCTCAGTGTCAGGATAATGTGACTGAGTGGGATATCAGGTCATGGTGCAGGCGGCCTGGTCGTCCAGTGGGGCAGCACTATAAAGTCGCCATGAGTGCGCACTGTCACAAGTCGGTACCCGTCCTGATATGACCTTAGATGTTGCTAGGACGTAAAACAACAAACACATCCACACACACACACATCCATACATACAAACTCACACAAGCTCTCACACACACACTCTATCACACTCACACACTCACCCATACCCACATACACACCCACAACCACACACTCACACACACTCACACACACTCACACAGAGCCGCGCGCCGCGTCCAGTGTAGAGTGTGGCTTCAGAGGGTGGGCGGCCTGCCAATAGATCATTAAGCGATGCGCAGTGGGCGGCCGGGTGATTAGCCTGCTCTTTGTGACGTATTGACGACCGCGGCCAGCGCTTGTCTTTTGAGGAGACGAGGCGAGGTGCCTGGTCGCCGTGTGTAGCCAATAATCAACAGGGTTGTTGGCGTCAGGTAGACAAAAGGGCGCGGGTACCCTGGGTACTAGGTACTAGGGCTGGGTGCTAGGGACTGCCCCCCCCCCCACACACACACCCACACCCACATCCCCTCTCCATCGTGCTGTCCCACCCCCGCCCTCGTTAATTCCCCACTCATGCCCACAAACATAGCATCGCTTTGATGGAACATCATTTGTGTGGTATGCATCTGTTATATTAGGTGGGCACCCACCACACCACACTACACTACATTACACTACACTACACTACACTACATTACACTACACTACATTACGCTACATTAGACTACATTACAGTACACTACATTACACTACACTACACCACACCACACCACAACTTACCACACCATACCACAGCCTACCACACGCAATCACACCACACCACACCATACCATACCATACCACACCACACCACACCATACCACTCCATACCATACCACACCATACCATACCACACCACGCCACACCACACCACACCACACCCCACCACACCTCACCACACCTCACCCCACCATACCATCCCACACCACCATACCCTACCCTACCCCACCTCACCCCCACCCTACCACACCCTACAACACAACACCACACCACGCCACACCATACCACCTCACCTCACCACACCACACAACACTAAATAAACCACACCACACCACGCCTCATCCCTGCTGTCACCCCCCCCCCCTCCCCCCATCCCCAGTTGAAAGTAAAAAGAGTAAATGACTGCTTTGAATTGGTGTCTTGACAAGGATGGAAGATCTCCACGATTTCGCGGGTTTAGGCGATTTTTGATCTTTACCAATTAACACTAACAGGGTCCGTCCGTATGGAGCCCTGGAATGTCTTGAAAAGTCTTGAACTTCATTTGCCCCATTTCAAGGCCTTGAATGCCATTAAATTGTCCCCATTTAAATTAGTCCGAAATCTCCATTCACCCTTGGTCCCCCCCCCCCCCCCCCTGAAATACAAATGAAAATAGTCTTGAATTTCTATCAAAAACATGGCCGAATGAGTTGAGTGTCCGTCTCCCGTTTTGGTAGATCGTGGGATTCGAACGCATGGGTTTGAACCCTGGTCGAGTCAAACCAATGACTTAAAAATTAATGCTTGTCACTTCCTAGCCAGGCGCTCAGCATTATTAGGATAGGGCAAGGACTGGTTGGCTCAGTGGCAGGATAATGTGACAGTGGGATATCAGGTTATGGTGCTGGTCTCCCAGTGGGGCAGCACTATAAAGCCGCCATGCGCGCGCACTGTCACAAGTCAGTACCTGTCCTGATATGACCGTAGATGTTTCCAGGACATAAAAATCCAATAACCAACCAACCACTGGGCGGCTATGTTCATCCCTCCCCCCGCTCCCAAATCAAATACTCTGATTGGTTGAAGGTGAACTGCATCTTGTGGAGCATAATCACGAGTTTCGAGATAACTGAGGCACCATCTAGGTGCATTGGTTACTCATGTTATCATGTAGCCTTTAGTGGTGGAACTGTTGCACATTTACTAGTTAGCTGAGGTCAATCAGTCAGTTATGTCATCAAGTAGTCATCCATCCATTCACGTCATTTATCAATGTCATTCATCAATCGCCCATGTCATTCACTCAAGTAATCCCTCATGTCATTCACGTATGTTATTTATTCATATAATCCATGGTAATTTATTTACCCATATCATTTACTCATGTCAAAGGTTGTCATTTGCCCATGTCATTCATTCATGTAATCCGTTATCATTCACTCATGTTATTCATTCATGTAATCCATGTCTTCACTCATGTTATTCATTCATGTAATCCCTTAGCATTCACTCTTGTTATTCATTCATGTAATCCATGTATTCACTCATGTTATTCATTCATGTAATCCCTTAGCATTCACTCTTGTTATTCATTCATGTAATCCATGTATTCACTCATGTTATTCATTCATGTAATCCCTTAGCATTCACTCTTGTTATTCATTCATGTAATCCATGTCTTCACTCATGTTATTCATTCATGTAATCCGTTATCATTCACTCATGTTATTCATTCATGTAATCCATGTATTCACTCATATTATTCAGTCATAAAATTCATCATGGCCATTCATTCACTTGATCTGTTTATGTCATTCACATAAGTCAGTCACCCTTGCCATTTATTTATCTCATGTCATTTAGTTCGTTTGAGTCATTCAATTAGGGCATTCATTCACATAATGCATCCTTGCACTATCATGTAGTATCATGACATCCATTCATGTTATCCATCCGTATAATCCATGCTTGTCATTCATGCATGTCATCAACTCATGTCTCACCTCATGTCTCACCTCATTTCACCAACTCATGTCATCAACTAATGTCATCAACTAATATCACCAACTAATGTCATCAACTAATATCACAAACTAATATCAACTAATGTCACCCAACTCATTTCATCAACTCGTACCATCTACTAATGTCACCAATTAATGTCATCAACGAATGTAATCAACTCATGGCACCAGTTCGTATCATCAACTAATATCAACTAATGTCATCAACTAATGTCATCAACTAATGTCACAAACTCATGTCACAAACTCATGTCACAAACTCATGCCATCAACACATGTCATAAACTCACGTCACAAACTGATGTCACAAACTAATGTCACATTTAGTCCGTTTGTGCCCTTCAGTCATGCATTTACGTACTATCATGACACACCGGGCGCGGTGGCCGAATCGGTAGAGCACAGGCCTCGCGTGCGGAAGATCGGAAGTTTGCGAGTTCGGTTCCCGGTCAAGTCAAACCAATGACTTAAAAATTGATACTTGTCGTTTCCTAGCCTGGTGCTCGGCATTATTAGAATAGGGCAAGGGCTGGTTAGCTTGGTGTCAGGATAATGTAACTGAGTGGGATATCGGGTCATGGTGCAGGTGGCCTGATTTCCCAGTGGGATAGCACTATAAAATCGCCATGAGTGCCTACTGTCACAAGTCGGTATCCGTCCTGATATGACCTTAGATGTTGCTAGTATGTAAAACAACAACAAACAAACAAACTATCATGACACCCAATCATCATTATCCATTCATATAATCCATTCTTGTCATTCATGCATGCATGTCATCAACTCATGTCATCAACTCATGCCATTCAGTCACTGCACTGTCTTGGTGCGGGTGTGGGTGCGGGTGCGGGTGCGGGTGCGGGTGTGGGTGCGGCGGGTGCTGTTTGAAGGGTGTTCTCGAGTCGCGCCTCTTGTGCCGTGCCGTTCAATGCCGTGTCGTTCAATGCCGTGCCGTTCAATGCCGTGTCGTTCAATGCCGTGCCGTTCAATGCCGTGCCGTTCAATGTCGTGCCATTCAGTGCCGTTCCGTTTAGTGCCGTGCCGTTCAATGTCGTACCGTTTAATGGCGTGCTGTTCAATGCCGTGCCATTCAATGCCGTTCCGTTTAGTGCCGTTCAATGCCGTTCCGTTTAATGCCGTGCCGTGCTGTTCCGTTCCGTCTGTGTGCGTGTGTGTGCGCGCGCGTGTGTATGTGTGTGTGCGCGCGCGCGCGCGCGCGCGCGCGCGTGTGTGTAGGGGTGGGGGTGTTTGGTCGGTTGGCGGGTAGCCTCGCTTGCCCCCTGCCGGTGCGAACCAGCTGGTGGGCGGCATGTACACGCACCTGGACACAAAAATAGCGCGCCCCTTGTAGCTGATGGGAAAAAGCACGACGGTGGGCGGCGATGCCTCGCCTTGATATGTGGCGGTGGGCGGGGCGGGGCGGGCCGGGGCAGGGGCGCGGGCCCGGGCCTGGATCGCTGTTTGGTGTTAGGGGCGTGGCGTCCGGCCGGGGGCTGGCCAGTTACCGCCCGGCCACTATTGTCCGCCCGGCGCCCCGACCACTGAGCTCCCCGCCTCGCCGCGATCCTTTCCCCGCTCTCCGCATCCCGCTCCCTGCTCCCTGCTCCCTACCCTGCCACTAGCTCCCTGACCCGCCCCGCCCATCCCGCCTCGCCTCGCCCGATCCTTTCCCCGCCACGTTCCGCGCTCCCCGCCCCGCCCCGCCCCGCCCCGCCCCGCCCCGCCCCGCCCCGCCCCGCCCCGCCCCGCCCCGCCCCGCCCCGCCCCGCTCCCCGCCCCCGCGCTCCCACCGCTGGTTCTCCCCGCCCAGCCCCGCCCCGCCACACCTTTCCCGCTCGTCCCCGTCCCACCTCGCCCGCCCCTTCCCGCCCCACCTTGCCACACCCCGCCCCATCGTGGCTAATCACCAGCGTGGCTATTGTTTAAGGCGCAGCTAATCTTGGCCGAGCCTTGTTTTTGGTGGTCAGGCACCCATCTAGGCCCCTGCCCTTTTGTTGCTGGGCCCTAGACACCCCCCCCCCCCTCCCCCCAAAGCCTCACTGGCCCGGCGTACCTTGTACCATCGCGCCTGGACCCCGCGACCATCCTGCAACACAAACAACTCCAGCATATATCTCTTAGTTCATGCAACTATTTGATTATATAAACTGGAGAGCATTTGAGTCTACAGTAAAACCTCTCTAACCGACCACCTCCACACATCGACTACTCCCCTATATCGATCGCTTTGTCTGGGTCCCAACAATACCATTGTAACTATAATCTAACTTCCTAAACCGACCACCTCCCTAAATGAACCACTTCAAGTCGGTCCCCAGGTCGGTCGATTTAGATACGTTTTACTGTGCTTTTCTAAGTGGTGGGATTGGTCTATTTTATTTAGGATGGGGCAGTGCAATATTTGCCCCCAGCAGGGGGGCAGGTTTATTCCAGTTTATTATTTCCGGGGGACAGGTTCATTCTACTAAATTTTTGGTGATGGGCAAGAATCAGTTTGTTTGTTGGGGTTTTGCATCCTGGCAACATCTAAGGTCATATCAGGATGTGTGACAGTGCACACTCATGGTGACTTAATAGTGCTGCCCCACTGGGAGACCAGGACACTGTCACCATGACCCAATTTCCCACTTAGTCACATTATGCTGATACTGTGCTAACCAGTCCTTGCCCTGTCATGGTGATGCCGAGAGCCAAGCTGGGTAGCGACAAGTATAAATTTTGTAAGTCATTGGCTTGACATTGGCGGGTTTCAAATTCCTGACCTTCCGAACGTGAAGCCGACCGAATCGGCCAATGCGTCCGGTATGGCAAGAATCAAAGCGGGCAGTCTTATATTACTACGCCGGTGAGCACTGAAGTTTGTTCGCTGCTCCCAAAGTTTGTTTTATTTAACAACGTCTCTAGAGGACATTGATTTTTATCATCAGCTATTGGACATCTAACATATGGTCATTCTGACATATTTCTTTGGAGGAAACACACTGCTGCCACATAGGCTACTCTTTTCGATAAGCAGCAATGGGTCTTTTATATGCACTTTCCCCACAGACAGGATAGCAAATACCACAGCCTTTGATGAACCAGTTGTGGACCACTGGTTGGAATGGAAAATAGCCCAAACTACAAATGTGTCCACTGAGCAGGATCGATCGGATGACCCACACCTTCACAGGTGGACACTCTGCTGCCTGAGCTACGTCCCGCTGCCCGTTAGCTGCCCGCTACCGTCTAACTGTTAACACACCTACACACACCCCACACAAAGTCCAGTATCCAGTACACATATACTTAACCATGCAACATACTTAACCACACTTACAATCACACATGCACACACACATTCACAGATGAACTCACACATTCACAGACACACAGTCACACATGCAATCACACATACATAATATTCACAAACACTCACACATACACTGTAACAATCACCCATTCACAGACAATCACACATATACTCACACAGATGTACACACGTTCACAGACACACTCACACATATAATCACACACACACTCACATTCACAGGCAAACACTCCCATGTACACTCACACACACTCACACATACAATCACAAATACACTCACACATTCCCTCACACTCATACATACAATCACACACTCACATTCACAGATACACTCACACATACAAGCACACACCTACACTCACACACCTACACACATACTCACACATACAAGCACACACACTTACACATACAATCACACACACCCACACATTCACAGACACACTCACACATACAACCACACACCTACACTCACACACCTACACACATACAAGCACATACAAGCACACATACTCACACATACAATCACACACACTGGCACATTCACAGACACACTCACACATACAACCACACACCTACACTCACACACCTACACACATACAACCACATACACTCACACATACAATCACACACACTCACACAGTCACAGACACACTCACATTTACAACCACACACCTACACTCACACACCTACACACATACTCACACATACAAGCACACACACTCACACATACAATCACACACGCTCGCACATTCACAGACACTCACAGACACAACCACACACCTACACTCACACACATACACACCTACAAGCACACATACTCACACATACAATCACACACACTCGCACATTCACAGACACACTCACACATACAACCACACACCTACATTCACACACCTACACACATACTCACACATACAAGCACATACACTCACACAATCACAGACACACTAACACATACAACCACACACCTACACACATACTCACACGTACAATCACACATTCACAGACACACTCACACATACAATCACACACCTACACTCACACACCTACACTCACGCACCTACACTCACACACCTACACACACACTCACACATACAACCACACCCATTCACAGACACACTCACACATTCACAGACACACTCACACATACAATCACTCACACACGCACATACATTCAGACACGCACTCACATACAATCACCCCCACCCACCCCCACTCACACACACACACGCGCACACCACCCACCACCCGCGGGATGACTGTTACCGCCGCGACCTCCCGGTGCGGCCGGGTGGCGGCTGTGTCCTGCGCCGACTCCAGTGAGTGGCTCGCCGGGTCCCTGGGCGACAGAGAGGCGTGAAGGAGCCGTGCGTCTCACACCTGTTGGCTCCTCACCCGCCTCACCCCCCTCACCCAGCCCGCCTCCTGGTGGCAGTTTTACGAACTACTCATACACACACACGGTGTAAATGAAGCACACCTCACGTGGGAAGCTGCACTGTATGATTCAAACTGGACGTAATGACACAGTGGTGTTTGTTCCCAGGCACAAACACCACAACACCAGTACCACTACCACCACCACCACCACAGCACCACCACAGCACCACCACAGCACCACCACAGCACCACCACCACACAACCACCATCACATCATTACCACACCACCACCACTATCATCATCAGCAGCACCATCACCACCACCACTCTGACCAGACGGGATGGCCCAATGAGTTGAGTGTCCGTCTCCTATTTTGGGAGATCGGGGGATCCGAACCCATGAGTTCGTGTGTTCGAACCCTGGTCGAGTCAAACCAATGACTTAAAGAGTTATACTTGTCACTTCCTAGCCTGGCAGTCGGCATTATTAGGATAGGGCAAGGACTGGTTGGCTCAGTGTCAGGATAATGTGACTGAGTGGGATATCAGGTCATGGTGCTGGTGGCCTGGTCTCCCAGTGGGGCAGCACCATGAATGTGCAGTCACAAGTCGGTACCCCACCTGATATGACCTTAGATGTTGCTAGGAAGTTAAACAACAACAAAAACAACCAAAATAAACACCACCACCACTCACCACCCACTCACCACCCACTCACCACCCACTCACCACCACCACACCAGCACCATCAAACCACCACCACACTACAACCACTATCATCATCACCACCAAACACACCACTAACACACACCACCACCACCATACCACCACACCATCACCAACACAACCAACCACACCACCACCACACCGCAACGACACACCACCACGACACACCAGCACCCCACCACCACCACACCATCACCACCACACACCACCACCACACCACTACCATGCACCACCACCATACACCACCACTACCGCACACCACTACACCACCACCACACCATCACCACCACACACCACCACACCACCACCACCACCACACCACCACACACCACCACCATCACCACCACATCACCAACACAACCAACCACACAACCACCACACCGCAACGACACACCACCACCACCACCACCACCACCCCATCACCACCACACTCCACCACCACACCACTAGCACAACCACCACCACACCACTACCATGTACCACCACCCCACACCACCACCCCACACCACCACTACCGCACACCACGACGACGACCACCACCGTAGCCGTCTGTGAGGCGTCTCACCAGGTGAAAGCCGCAAAGTGCTGGAATTAGGTGAAATTTAATTCTAACAGTATTGTTTTGCTGTTTCTTTTCCTCGCCCAACCCACTCCTACCCATTACCCACCCACTCCTACCCATTAGCCACCCACTCCTACCCATTACCCACCCATTCCTACCCATTACCCAACCACTCACCCACCCACCCACCGTAAGGTGTTGGTTACTCGAAGGTGTGGCCCTAATAATTCTGAAATAATAATAAAAATAATACCCCGGTCAAGTCAACCCAATGACTTAAAAGTTGATACTTGTCGCTTCCTAGCCAGACGCTGCGCATTATTAGGATAGGGCAAGGACTGGTTGGCTCATTATCAGGATAATGTGACGAAGTGTGATATTGGGTCCATGGTGCACAAAGTCGCCATGAGTGCGCACTGTCACAAGTCAGTACCCGTCCTGACCTTATATGTTGCCCGGACGTAAAACTCCAACAACCAACCAACTAACCATCAGTAGCATCATCAACATTCTTATCATCGTTATCATTATCATTGTCATAGTCATCGCCATCATCATCATAATCATCATCAGCAGCAGTATTATCATCATGTCACCTCCTTGATGTTTGAAGGTGAAATAACGCTGTGAATTTGAGTGTGAAATAAATAGTAAGCTCTGTCTGAAGGGGGTGAAATGACGCTGTGAATTTGAGTGTGAAATAAATAGTAAGCTATGTCTGAAGGGGGTGAAATGACGCTGTGAATTTGAGTGTGAAATATATAGTAAGCTATGTCTAACAGGGGTGAATTGATTATGTGAATTTGAGTGTGAAATAAATATTAAGCTATGTATACAAGGGGTGAAATAAATAGTAAGCTAGGTCTAACAGGGGTGAAGTGATGCTGTGAATTTGAGTGTGAAATAAATAGTAAGCTATGTCTGAAGGGGGTGAAATGACGCTGTGAATATTAGTGTGAAATAAATAGTAAGCTATGTCTAACAGGGGTGAATTGATGATGTGAATTTGAGTGTGAAATAAATAGTAAGCTTTGTCTACAATGGATGAAATGACACTGAATTTGAGTGTGAAATAAATAGTAAACTGTCTGAAGGGGGTGAAGCGACACTGAATTTGAGTGTGAAATAAATAGTAAGCTATGTCTGAAGGGGATGAAGCAACACTGAATTTGAGTGTGATTAGTAAGCTATATCTGAAGGTGATGAAGCGAAGCTATGAATTTGAATGTGAAATGAATAGTAAGCTATGTCTGAAGGGGATGAAGCAACATTGAATTTGAGTGAATAAATAGTAAGCTATTTGGAGGGGTTGAAATGAGGCTTGAAATGAGGCTGTGAATTTGAGTGTGAGTGTTTACTTGGGGGAATGGCCAAATCTCTCTCACTGGCTTGGTTTTCCCTGATGCTGCTTCTGCCGTGAATGTGCCAGGTGGTTTGTTGCAGGGTTGCCAACCCTCATGGTTTCACTGTAAGGTGTACAAAATTTCATGTCCCCATCACCTTATGGTGCTGTCACATTACGACGCTTCTTGCCGGCGCGCCACCAATGCGCAAAATCACTTTTTAACGTCGAGACACGTCAAACTTTTCAGCATCAGCGCAACGTATTGGTAGCATGCGGCCGACGTTGTGGTAACATATATCGACGCATGAGAACAAAAACAAAAAAAGTTTGTCGCAACGTGTGGAAATGAGCCTCACGCGCGCGCGTGGCGTGTGCCTAGCGTTCGCATAACGTTATTCCAGCGCGTCTAACGTATCTCGATGTGCTACTAACGTCACCATAACGTTGGCACCCGCGCGTTGTCGCACGTCGAAGGATTTGCGCAAACACAAAACTTTGCCGACCCCCTGACGCGCGCCACCAACCATCGCCGTAGATCAACGTATACCAACGTGCGCCTAACGCTTCCTGACGTATCCCGACGTAGCACCAAAAAATTACATACGTTGACGCGCATTGGCGAGAAGCATCGTAATGTGACAGTACCATTCCACCGATCTTCCAGTTTGTCATTTTCCACTGTTTTTCATTTTCCAATGTTGGCGACCCTGCGATACCATTATTAATTTAGTAATATTATATCAACCTTACGGATTATTGTGTTCAAAATGCACCACAGAGCATTTACGATTTTAACATTTTTCTCGGGAAGTACCCCCAGACCCCCCAAATATAACATCCCTTAAGATGTTCCGGTTTTCCATTTTCCAATGTTGGCAACCCTGCTGTTGCAGTGTTGGTGGGTTTAAATGTTATATCCTTGGGGTAAGGAGGAGGCGGCGTCTTGCGCCGGAAGTGGGATGTAGTGAGCAATGGCGCGACTGCAAAAGGCACGACACACACACACACACACCTACACACAACCGGACGTGGAAACCGGTGCGCGCGCAGAGGCCCCGGCCACCGCTGTTTTAGTCAGCACGCCTGGGTGTGTTTCCATAGAAACGCGGCTAATCCACCACTGCTAATAATGCCCAGCGCAAACCGCGCACTGAACTCACTAACTAGTCTGAGACGCCCGACTGTTGGGTTTGTGTTTGTCGCCCAGCACTCGACCACGTGTACGCACTCACTCACTCATCTCATCTCACTTCACTCACCCACTCACTCACCCACTCACTCACTCACTCACCCCACTCACTCATCTCATCTCACTTCACTCACTCATCTCATCTCACTTCACTCACTCACTCACCCCACTCACTCATCTCATCTCACTTCACTCACTGACTCATCTCAACTCATCTCACTCATCTCATCTCACTCACTCCACTCACTCATGTCATTTCACTCACTCACTCACCCACTCGACTCACTCACTTGACTCATTCACTCAGTCACTCACTCACCTGACTCACACACTCACCTGACTCCCCCACTCCACTCATCCACTCACTCACCTCTCTCAGCTCACTCACTCACTCACCCATCTCACTCACCTCACCCACTCACCTCACTCACCCACTCACTCACCCACTCACCTCACCCCGCCCACTCACCTCACCCCACTCACTCACCTATCTCACCTCACTACCCCACTCATTTACCCACTCACCTCACTCATCCAATCACAACTCAGTGACTCGCTCAGTCAGTCAGTCAGTCACTCACTCACTCACTCACTCACTCACTCACTCACTCACTCACTCACTCTCAAAGGGCCTGGACAGACACCCATTTAATTGGACAGCTGTTGTTGTGGGCTGCTGGTGTTACTGTTAGTATCCAACGTGTGGCTCCCGTTTTGTGCCCTTGTGTCCTTCCCTCATCCCACCCCCTGCCCTCCCGCCCCACCTCCGCCCCACCTCCGCCCGCTCCACTCTCGACCCACACTCACACAATTCACACTTGCTTTCCCCTCTGCTCCTTCCTTCACCTCCCCCTCCCACCATACCCCCCTCCCTCCCTCTCCCACCCACCCTTCCCCCTCCCTCCTTCGTTCCCGCTCTCCCTCTTTCCCTCTCTCCTTCTCTCCCTCTCTCCTTCTCTCCCTCTCTCCTTCTCTCCCCCCTCTCTCTCCCCCTCTCTCCCTCCTCTCCCCCTCTCCCTCTCTCCCCCCTCTCCCTCTCCCCCCTCTCTCCCTCTCTCCCCGCTCCCCCTCTCCCTCTCTCCCTATCCCTACCCGCTCACACACTAACCACTTGGTCTCCCCTCTGCTCCTTCCCTCATCTCCTGGCCCCCCCCCCCCCCCCCACCCCCGCCACCCACCACCCACCATCATCTCACGCTGCTGTGGCATGCGGGATTAATGAGCCGAGCCCGGTGGTTGGCCGCCTCCAGGGCCTGTGCTTCCTACCTCGCCGGGCACACTGTGCATCCGGCCGGCATCTCATCACGCTCGTCACGGGGGACCGGCGCCGTCTCATCCACACCTGTTAGGCATTCCGTGTCTCGTAGTCATAGCAACGTCGGCTGACGCTGGCTGGCGTTACGTGACTTTAGCGCCGGGATGACGTCACTGCGCACCGCTCCCAAATCTGTCAGTACCGTCTGGATATGCAGACGTAGTGAGTGGTGTGGGTGCGTGCACATTGCGAGTAATTCGAAGTGGGGTGTTTGGGTGGGTAATTTTGGGGGAGAGGGGGAGGGGGGTTGCTAACGAAAGCTGTTTTGGACAGCTATTTAAATGTCACTCGTCTTAGTTCCAATAGATGGCTTCCTACCTCCTACCCGCCCTCTGACGGCTTTGGAAAGAACCAGTGTGGATAGGTCTTATTGAGGATTTACAGCACCAACCTGCCCTCTGATGGCAGTTGGAAGAACTAATATTGTGGGTAGCAGATCACTGTGCAACATGCTCTGTGCGAAAGGTCTTATACTGTTATAGGGGATTTACAAGGCAGTGGGAAGAAGTTGTATCGTGAGTAGCAGATCACTGGAGCATAGAAGAAAAGGTCTTATAGATAATTGCCACCACTAACCGGCCCTCTGATGGCAGTTGGACGAACTAACATTGTGGGTAGCAGATCTGATCACTGTGCAGAATGCTCTGTGGGAAAGGTTAGTTTTTTGTTGTTTTACGTCCTAGCAACATCTAAGTTTATAACTTATATCAGGACGGGTGTGGGAAAGGTCTAATAGGGGATTTACATGGCAGTGGGAAGAACTAATATTGTGGGTAGCAGATCACTGTGCAACATGCTCTGTGGGAAAGGTCTTATACTGTTATAGGGGATTTACACGGCAGTGGGAAGAACTGATATTGTGAGTAGCAGATCACTGGAGCATAGAAGAAAAGGTCTTATAGATGATTGCCACCACTAACCTGCCCTCTGATGGCAGTTGGACGAACTAATATTGTGGGTAGCAGATCTGATCACTGTGCAGCATGCTCTGTGGGAAAGGTTTGTTTGTTGTTTTACGTCCTAGCAACATCTAAGGTTATAACTTATATCAGGACGGGTGTGGGAAAGGTATAATAGGGGATTTACATGGCAGTGGGAAGAACTAATATTGTGGGTAGCAGATCACTGTGCAGTATATTCTGTTTAAAAGAAAGGGTATTATAGGCGATTTCCACCACTAACCTGCCCTCTGATGGCAGTAGGAAGAAATAACATTATGGGTAGCAAATCACTGTGCAACATGCTTTATGGCAAAGGTCTTTATACAGGATTTACATGGCAGTGAGGAGAAATAATGTGGGTAGCAGCATACTCTGTGGGAAAGGTCTATTGGTGCATTTCTTAGGGTGGAGGTTGGGAAGGGGGGGGGGGGGGTCAGGTAAAAACAATGCCCGTTTCAAGTAAACCTGAGGAAAGGGGCGTGGTGCGCATGCGCATGCGCATGCGCACACTAGTCGTGGTAAATACAAATACAAAGTGCCAAATTGCGACTGCTCATAAATTGGGCGATACCAAATGCGCAAAGTTATGGTCCACAGGGCATGGCTTACTAATATAATAAACAGTCGCCAGTGTTTGTCACTAGAAACCCAAGTAGTCTTGAGATAAGGCACTGTTTTAATAACAATTTAGCCAACTTGCCTTCTGAGGGCAATGGCAAGATCTAATCTTGTGCTCACCGTGCATCCTCACAGAGAAGGACTCTAGAATCTGTGCAGGTCTTTGATGGTTTTGTCGGGAGTGGGACGTAGCTCAGTCGGTAGAGTGTCCACCTGTGAAGGTGTGGGTCATCCGATCGATCCTGCTCAGTGGACCCCATTTGCAGTTTGGGCTATTTTCCGTTCCATCCAGTGGTCCACAATTGGTTCATCAAAGGCTGTGGTATGTGCTGTCCTGTCTGTGGGAAAGTGCATATAAAAGACCCCTTGCTGCGTATCGGGAAGAGCAGCCTATTTGGCGGCAGAGTGTTTCCTCAAAAGAAATATGTAAGAATGACCATATGTTTGACGTCCAATAGCCAATGATAAAAAACAATGCACTCTCGGGGCGTCTTTAAATAAAACAACTTGCCTTTTTGATGGTTTTGTCAGTGGACATTTGTTAAGCCGCGTCGCTTTGAGGACCAACTGACACCGTCTCGTTACTACGTGTGGGTGCCGTGCATGCAGCCCGGGCAGCCGTGACATGCGCGTACAAATAGAGCGCCGGTGACATGCGCATACAAATAGATGCCGGTGTTTAGGCTTTTTGCACCTCGGTAATCTGTAATTTCAGAGCGGGACCTTGCCACTAGAGGCGCTGACTCTTGTTAAAGTCAGCCACTGATTGGCGCCAGTATTCCCCTCCCCCCTCCTATACACCTCCCCTCCTCCCCTCCTCCCCTCCTCCCCTCCTCCCCTCCCCCCTCCCCCCACCCCTCCTCCCTCACCTCCCTCTTCCTCCCCTTCCTCCTCCCTTCCTCCCCTCCTCCGCCCTCCTCCCCTCCTCCCCCCCTCCTCCCCATCCCACTCCTCCCCTCCTCCCCTCCTCCCCTCCTCCCCTCCTCCCCTCCTCCCCGTCCATCCCGTCCTCCCGTCCTCCCCACCTCCCATCTCCCCACCTCCCCTCTTCCCCTCCTCCCCTTCCCATCCCCACCTCCCCTCTTCCCCTTCTCCTCCCTTCCCCCCTTCCTCCCATCCTCCGCATCTCACTCCTCCCCTTACTCCCCCACCCACCTCCCCTTCATTCTTCCCCCCCCCCCCATCCCATTTCTCCTCCCCTAGCCCCTCCTCCCTTCCTCCCTCCTCCGTCTCCTCCCAAATCCTCCCCCTCCCCTTCTCCTCCCCTGCCACTTCTCCCCTCTCTTGCTCCCTCTCTTTCTTCCCCTCCTCCCGCCTTGCCCATCCTCCCCCCCCCCCCTCCTCCCCATCTCGCATCCTCCCTCTTCCCACCCACCTCTCTCTTCCACCTTTATCTCCGTCTACCCCATATCCTCCTCTTTGCCCCCTCTTCCTGCCTTCACACTCCCTTTTCTCGTTCCCCTTCTGCCGCTCCCCCTCCTCCCCTCCCCGTCGTCTCCCTCTCTCATTCCTCTCCTCCCTTCCCTCTCCTTATCAGACCCACCAGCTCTCCTCCCTCCTTTCCACCTCTTACTCCCCCCCCCCCTCCTCCCCATCCACCTTATCCCTTCATCTCCCCTTTTCCCGTCTCGCCCCCTTCTCCCATTCCCTCCCCTCCCTCCCCTCCCCTCCCCTTCCCACCTGCCTCCTATACACCTTCCCACCCCCCTCCTATACACCTTCCCACCCCCCTCCTATACACCTCCCACCCACCTCCTATACACCTTCCCACCCCCCCCCTCCTATACACCTTCCCACCCCCTCCTATACACCTTCCCACCCACCTCCTATACACCTTCCCACCCCCTCCTATACACCTTCCCACCCACCTCCTATAACTTCCCACCCCCCTCCTATACACCTTCCAACCCCCTCCTATACACTTTCCCAACCCCCTCCTATACACCTTCCCACCCCCCCTCCTATACACCTTCCCACCCCCTCTTATACACCTTCCCACCCCCTCCTATATACCTTCCCACCTGCCTCATATACACCTTCCCCACCCCCTCCCATACACCTTCCCACCCCCTCCTATACACCTTCCCACCCCCTCCTATACACCTTCCCACCCCCCTCCTATACACCTTCCCACCCACCTCCTATACACCTTCCCATCCCCTCCTATACACCTTCCCACCCCCTCCTATATACCTTCCACCTGCCTCCTATACACCTTCCCACCCCCTCCTAAACACCTTCCCACCCCCTCCTATACACCTTCCCACCCGCCTCCTATACACCTTCCCACCCCTCCTATACACCTTCCCACCCCCTCCTATACACCTTCCCACCCCCCTCCTATCTACCTTCCCACCTGCCTCATATACACCTTCCCACCCCCTCCTATACACCTTCCCACCCCCTCCTATGCACCTTCCCTCCCCCCTCATATATACCTTCCCTCCCCCTCCTATACCCCTTCCCTCCCATCCACCTCACCCACTCCCACCCCTGACCCCCCTCCAACCACCTTCAAACCCCCCTCCTATACACATTCTCACCCGCTCCCACACACATCAATATACAACAATTTTATGTCTTCGATTTGACTCGACGGGAGAGTGATCCCATGAACTCTCATACCGAGGAGAGGCGGGTGGCCTTCCGATTAGGCCACCCAGTCGGGCGAATGCGAATGAACACTGTTCTGTGCGCATGTGTGTGTTGGGGGGGTGAGGGGTGGGGTAGTCAAAGGGGGGTGGGAGGGGCGATAGAAGGGGAGGGCGATAGAGGGAAGTAGAGGGGGGGGGGGGGGCACAGTAGTCACATCCCCATTCAAGTTCTGCTGAGAGCATCAAATTTGACGTCGAATATTCGTGATGCACCACCGGTCTTGCAAAGGATTTCGACGCAAACTTTAAAATAAAATTGCTAAAATGTGACTTGTGCGCGTTTGGATTTCAGCTTGAAGTGGCGCTCGGGACTAGTATGTCGATAGGAGGCAAGCTGACACCTGCGCACAGGTGTGTGTGTGTGTGTGTGTGTGTGTGTGTGTGTGTGTGTGTGTGTGTGTGTGCATGTGTGTGTGTGTGTGGACGATGGGAAGCCGGGGAGTGGACCGGAACGGGGAAGCAGTGGAGGAGGAAGGGTAGCAAAGGGAGGAAGGGAGCGGAAGGGAGGGGAGGGCAGGGGAAGGGAGGGGAGGGGAGGGGAGGGTGAGGGCCAGGGCAGGGCAGGCAGGGCAGGGCAGGGGGGGAGGGGAGGGGAGGGGGAGCGGGAGGGGAGGAGGAGGGGGTGGGAAGGTTGTATAGGAGGGGGGTGGAAGGTGTAGAGAGTGGGGATAAGGAGGGGGTGGGAAGGTGTATAGGAGGCAGGTGGGAAGGTGTATAGGAGGGGGGTGGGAAGGTGTATAGGAGGCGGGTGGGAAGGTGTATAGGAGGGGGGTGGGAAGGTGTATAGGAGGGGGGTGGGAAGGAGTATAGGAGGGGGGTGGGAAGGTGTATAGGAGTGGGTGGGAAGTTGTATAGGAGGGGGTGGGAAGGTGTATAGGAGGGGTGGGAAGGTGTATAGGAGGGGGGGTGGGAAGGTGTATAGGAGGGGGGTGGGAAGGTGTATAGGAGGGGGGTGGGAAGGTGTATAGGAGGGAGGTGGGAAGGTGTATAGGAGGGGGGTGGGAAGGTGTATAGGAGGGGGGTGGGAAGGTGTGTAGGAGGGGGGTGGGAAGGTGTGTAGGAGGTGGGTGGGAAGGTGTATAGGAGGGGGGTGGGAAGGTGTATAGGAGAGAGGTGGGAAGGTGTTTAGGAGGGGGGTGGGAAGGTGTATAGGAGGCAGGTGGGAAGGTGTATAGGAGGGGGGTGGGAAGGTGTATAGGAGGGGGGTGGGAAGGTGTATAGGAGGGGGGTGGGAAGGTGTATAGGAGGGGGGTGGGAAGGTTGTATAGGAGGGGGGTGGGAAGGTGTATAGGAGGGGGTGGGAAGGTGTATAGGAGGGGGGTGGGAGGTGTATAGGAGGGGTGGGAAGGTGTATAGGAGGCAGGTGGGAAGGTGTATAGGAGGGGGGTGGGAAGGTGTATAGGAGGCGGGTGGGAAGGTGTATAGGAGGGGGGTGGGAAGGTGTATAGGAGGGGGTGGGAAGGTGTATAGGAGGGGGGTGGGAGGGTGTATAGGAGGGGGTGGGAAGGTGTATAGGAGGCAGGTGGGAAGGTGTATAGGAGGGGGTGGGAAGGTGTATAGGAGGCGGGTGGGAAGGTGTATAGGAGGGGGTGGGAAGGTGTATAGGAGGGGGCTGGGAAGGTGGTATAGGAGGGGATGGGAAGGTGTGTAGGAAGGGGGGTGGGAAGGTGTATAGGAGGGGGGTGGGGAATGTGTATAGGTGGCAGGTGGGAAGGTGTGTATAGGAGGGGGGTGGGAAGGTGTATAGGAGGTGGGTGGGAAGGTGTATAGGAGGGGTGGGAAGGTGTATATGAGGGGGGTGGGAAGGTGTATAGGAAGGGGGTGGGAAGGTGTATAGGAGGGGGGTGGGAAGGTGTATTGGAGGTGGTTGGGAAGGTGTATAGGAGGGGGTGGGAAGGTGTATAGGAGGGGGGTGGGAAGGTGTATAGGAGGTGGGTGGGAAGGTGTATAGGAGGGGGTGGGAAGGTGTATAGGAGGCGGGTGGGAAGGTGTATAGGAGGGGGGTGGGAAGGTGTATAGGAGGTGGGTGGGAAGGTGTATAGGAGGGGGTGGGAAGGTGTATAGGAAGGGGGTGGGAAGGTGTATAGGAGGGGGGTGGGAAGGTGTCTAGGAGGGGGTGGGAAGGTGTATAGGAGGGGTGGGAAGGTGTATAGGAGGGGGTGGGAGGGTGTATAGGAGGGGGATGGGAAGGTGTATAGGAGGGGGGTGGGAAGGTGTATATGAGGCAGGTGGGAAGGTGTATAGGAGGGAGGTGGGAGGGTGTATAGGAGGGGGTGGGAAGGTGTATAGGAGGCGGGTGGGAAGGTGTATAGGAGGGGGGTGGGAAGGTGTATAGGAGGGGGGTGGGAAGGTGTATAGGAGGGGGTGGGAAGGTGTATAGGAGGGGGGTGGGAAGGTGTATAGGAGGTGGGTGGGAAGGTGTATAGGAGGTGGGTGGGAAGGTGTATAGGAGGTGGGTGGGAAGGTGTATAGGAGGGGGTGGGAAGGTGTATAGGAGGTGAGTGGGAAGGTGTATAGGAGGTGGGTGGGAAGGTGTATAGGAGGGGGTGGGGAAGGTGTATAGGAGGGGGGTGGGAAGGTGTATAGGAGGGGGGTGGGAAGGTGTCTAGGAGGGGGTGGGAAGGTGTATAGGAGGGGGTGGGAAGGTGTATATGAGGGGGGTGGGAGGGTGTATAGGAGGGGGTGGGAAGGTGTATAGGAGGGGGGTGGGAAGGTGTATATGAGGCAGGTGGGAAGGTGTATAGGAGGGAGGTGGGAAGGTGTATAGGAGGGGGTGGGAAGGTGTATATGAGGCGGGTGGGAAGGTGTATAGGAGGGAGGTGGGAGGGTGTATAGGAGGGGGTGGGAAGGTGTATAGGAGGCGGGTGGGAAGGTGTATTGGAGCGGGTGGGAAGGTGTATAGGAGGGGGTGGGAAGGTGTATAGGCGGCAGGTGGGAAGGTGTATATGAAGCAGGTTGATTGATTGATTGATTCGTGGTTGCTTTACGCCGTGTCGGCAGCATAGGCCATATTCATGGCGAGCAATGTTTGTTTTTTGTTCAAACCATCGCTTTTACATGTAAAAGCAGACAATCAATTATGTGCCAATAGACACTCATTAAATTAGAAAGCTCACAATCATATATTTGTGGTCAAGGGAAACAAATTCCCATAGAAAAAGAAAAGTTTTATTAATAATTGATAGAATCTATTTAGTAAACTATATGAGGTGGTACAGTCCAGCTGCCCTCAAAAAGGCTAAAATGTTTTCCTGATTTACCTTAGTAAAAAGGTCATGCATACTGTCTGCAGTGTACAACTGTTGGCGCAGGGCCAAAAAATCAACGCAACTTAGTAAAAATGTGTTTGAGTGTCAGCGGGGACTGACACCCAATACATTCAGGGGGAGGTTCCCGCTTGAGCAGAAAAGCATGTGTAGGCCACGAGTGGCCATTTCGGCAGCGGCTAAGGACCACTTGGTCCCGCCGACCTCCCGCATGAGTCTGTGGTGGCTTTCCCACAGATGGTTCAATTTCTTTAAGTTTATTAATGGTTTCATCCCACTCATGTTGCCATTTGGATTTATGTGGGTGGCTATTAGTGGTTTCAGATCAGAGTGAGGGATCAGACATGGTTCAAGATCACAGTTCAGGGCCTTCTTCGCAGGCCCGATCAGCTCGTTCGTTTCCTTGTATGCCGGCATGGCCAGGCACCCAGCACAGGTGGATGTCATACCCATCCGTTGTCAGTTGGTTCATTTTATAAATGACCGTTGCTAGAATAGGGTGATTCGTTTTCAGTCCAGTGCTTGAGGCAGGTGGGAAGGTGTATAGGAGGGGGTGGGAAGGTGTATATGAGGCAGGTGGGAAGGTGTATAGGAGGGAGGTGGGAAAGTGTATAGGAGGCAGGTGGGAAGGTGTATAGGAGGGGGTGGGTAGGAGGTTGTGGGAAGGTGGGTGGGAGGGGATGGGAAGGTGGGTAGGATGGTGTTGGAAGGTGGGTAGGATGGTGTTGGAAGGTGGGTAGGAGGGTGTGGGAAGGTGGGTAGAATGGGGCGCGGTGGAAAGTTGGTGGGAAGGGTGGGTGGGAAGCAGGGTTGCCCTTCCCCCCCATCCCCCTCCCCTCCCACCACCACCACCACCACCACCACCACCACCACCACCACCACCACCACCACACACGCAGATTCTCGCCCCAGCAGGCCGCGCTGTGAATTTTTCGCCTCCATATGGCGAATAACACGGCATTGTAGAACTCTTGGAACACGCAACTTTACAGCGGATCGGGGAAGGAGTGCGTTTACAGGCAGGTTAGCTGTTTCCGCACGCCGGCTGCTTTTAACTAGCGATTCACTAACGGGTTCTTTCCCCACCGCGTGTCGTGCCAGAAGGACTTGCGAGTTGCGATGAAAGCATCAAATTAGTCGAAGCGAAAACATTTACCTGAATTTGATCCTAGATATCCGATTGGTGCATTCATTAAGCATTTATAGTAGCAACGAAGGCAATAATGAGTCTATTTAAATTTTAATAGAACCTGTTGCCGCTGAAGTGTCTGATGTCCGGCATTTTGACGTGTGCGTGAACTTTTATTTAGAAGGTGTTCACTTCAAATGACTCAAAGTTAGCCATTTATGATCAATGTTATTCCAAGGTAAAGATCATGTAGATTATAAGGATCAAACGAACATCTTTAGCTAAAATAAATATGGCAGAAACTCGGGACTCATCGGATTTGCAATTATAATCGATATTATTATATATTTCTTTTTCTTGAAGATTTATACTGCCTATCATGGATAAGTCTGAATAGACTTGTTTTCACCATTAGACAGTTTGTCGATAGAAAGCCTGAGCCAACACTTTTACCGACCCAAGGGATTTTTAACCTCCCACACCACATAGACATGGTATGAGAGCAACTGGCCTTTGATGACGCTGTAAGTTCTACACAGCGGTGGAAATCCAAATTGGCAGAGGTGGGGGCACGGGGAATCGAACCACCGACCTTCAAATTAGGAGTCCGACCTAGAAAAAAGTCACTCTACGCACTCCGCCACAGAGAACCCCGTTAAACCAAGCTTGGTTAAACCAAACGATCGGTTAATCCAAACTTTTTTCGGCTGCCTGGCAAAATACTACCATTTATCATATAAATATTTGTCGCTTGCTAGCCTGGCGATCGGCACTATTAGGATAGGGCAAGCACTGGTTAGCTCAGTATCAGGATAATGTGACTGAGTGGGATACCAGGTCATAGTGCCGGCGATGTCCCAGTGGGGCAGCACTATAAAGTCGACATGAGTGCACTGTCGCAAGTCGGTACTGGTCCTGCTGTATGAAGCTAGAGAGTGAGTAGTATATGAAATCAAGGCTTTTATTTATGCTCTTTTTTTTTTATAGAGAGACTAGTAGTAGATTTTTGTGGTTGTTTTAAAGACTGAATACTACAGGGATGAGAAATTTCCGATTTTCGGCGGATCTACGATTTTCTTCACAGTCTGGGGACATTTTTGATATAGGTGTAAATTTGAGGAGAAATAAAAATGATGGGGGTACGTTTCATGGAGTACTCTCCAAGCATACGTTTTGCACAGTGTATATGACCAGGTCTGCCTAGAGAGCATTCTGCTGTCATTAATGGGACTGTATTACTATTATTGACCACCTCACCGCCAATTTCCGATTTTTTACTCCCACACCACTATCATCCCTATAAAGTCGCTATGAGTGCACACTGTCACAAGTCGTTGCCCGTCCCAACACGACCTCAGATGTTGCCAGAACGTAAAACACCAATAACCAACCAACCAACTCAACATCATACACAACTACCATACACCACCACCACCACACACCACCACTCACCACCACACATCACCACACACCACCAGACACCACTACCATACACCACCACCACTCAACACACATCACCACCTCCACCACACACCACCACACACCACCACTCACCACCACACTCCACCACTCAACACACATCACCACCACACCACCACACATCAGCACACACCACCAGACACCACCACCATACACCACCACCACTCAACACACATCACCACCTCCACCACACACCACCACTCACCACCCCACACCACCACCATACACCACCATACACCACCACCATGCACCACCACCCTGCACTGTCATATTGTAGAAACGAACTACATACTCTACATGCACCACCTCCATGCACCTCCACCACTCAACACACATCACCACCACACACCACAACACCACACCAAACCACCACCACCATGCATCGCCACCAATACTGTACACCACCACCACGCACCAACATCATTAACCACCATACACCATATATCAGACCTCCACACAAGACCACACACCACGACCATACATCACCACCATACACGACCATACACCACCACACACCACGACCATACACCACCACCACGACAATACACCCACACCACACATCAGATTTCCACGCAAGACAATACATCAGCACCACACATCAGCACCACACACTACCATACACCACCGTACACCACCGCCATACACCACCACCATACACCACCGCCATACACCACCGCCATACACCACCACCACACACCACCACCACCACTACACCCGCCCCCACCCCACCAGCACCCTGTGCCCACAAAGGAGGCTGGGGCAGTGGTTGCGTGGAGGCGTGTCGGTAATCACTATCAGGTCATACAGGTGGGTGGCATGTCACACTGAGACTGTGAGAGCCTGCAGGAGGGAGGTAGTGAGGCAGGGAGGCGCTCAGAAGACGGAGGCTGCCGAGCCGACGCGCCGCGCTTCCGCCAGAGGGCGTCAGTGGGTGGGTGGGTGGGGACGGGTTGGGGGGTGGGTAGTGGGTCGGTTCACCAACAAACACTCTTACAGCTAAGGCGGGCAGCGCTGCAGTAATGTGAGTGGTCTGGTTCTTATATAGTTGGTTGTTGGGGTTTTATGTCCTGGAAACATCAACGGTCATATCATCAGGACGGGTACCGCCCGCCCACGGCCCGTGCTGCCGGTGAGCCCGGTTGCTGGAGGCGGGGGGGGGGGGGGTGTGATGCTCGCGGACAGGTGTGAGTAGAGGAGGTCGGAGTAGGGTATGGCTTTCACATAATCACTTGGGGGCCACGCCACGCCACGCCGCGCCACGGCACGCCACGCCGCGCCACGCCACGGCACGGCCGGTCAGTCATCGGCGCTGGGCAGGGCGATGTGGGTGGCAGGGCGGGGGGGGGGGGGGGGGTCTTTGTTATATAATATAAATTATTCCTTTTTTTTTCTTAAAAAAAAAAAATGCTGGCTGCGTTCTTGTGCTGGAGGTCTTGAGGTAGAACACAGCCGAGTCAAATCCTTGACTTACAAAACTTGATACTTGTCGCCACCTAGCCTGACGCTTGGCATTAATAATAGGATAATGGAGGTACATGTTTTGACTGAGTGCAATATCGATTCATGGTGTCGGTGACCCGTTCTCCCAGTGGGACCGCCTTATGTTATAAAGTCACCATGATCGCGCACAGTCAGAAGTAGTTGGCCATCCAGATATGCCCTTAGATGTTGCTAGGATGTAAGACCCCCAACAAACAAAGATTGGTCTACACTTAATGTATGGATGTCCAGTGCGGTGGGTGTCGGTCTGTGAAGGTTGGGGTGGGGGTGTGTGGGGGTGGGGGGTGGGGAGTGTCTCTGGAAAATGACGTATTGTTGGCGCATCGGGCGCGGTGACCGAACCTGTAGAGCGCATGTGGGAGATCGGGAGTTCGATTCCCGGTCGAGTCAAACCAATTGATACTTGTTGCTTCCTAGCCTTGGGTTTAATAGGATAGGGCAAGGACCGGTTAGCTCAGTATCAGGATGATAATCTGACTGAGTGGGATACTGGGTCATGGTGCCGGTGGCCTGATTTCCCAGTGGGGAGGCACTATAAAGTCGCTTTGAGTGCACACTGTCACAAGTCGGTACCCGTCCTGATATGACCTTAGAACATTAAACTCCAACAACCAAACCAAACCGTATTGTTGGCGTGAGCTTTGTGGGTGATGTGGGTGGGTATGGGTGGCTACCTAATCACACATATCAGACAGTGTCGGGCGTTGACACCGATGGTGGGCCGGGACGGGTCAGTACTTGTGATGTAGGTTCACAGTTGGTGTAGGAAATTATAACATTTTTGTTCTAATGCCGCCGAAGGAATCCGAATATGGTGCCGCATTTCTCACTGTCACTAATAGCAGGTAGGGAACTAGATCAGGCAGTCACCAGGCACGCCATGCGACTCGACTGTACCTGTGTTGAGGTCTGCAGTGTTTGCCTGCACTGCTTCATCATCATCATGCTGTCGGTCGCGATGCGACAAAGACTGCTTTCATTACTTGACTGCCGCTCTCCATTTAGCTCTCTGCTGTGAGAGTGATGTCCATGAGTCGGTCTTAATGTCTCTCAGCTTCAGATTTCTCTTGATGGTATCCTTGAACCGGAGAAGAGGGCGCCCTCTCTTTCCATTTCATGAAAGCTGCCTGCAAAAGTGTTGAAGTGCTGCTGGCTTTTGCAAGATACCAGGGCACTCTCTCGGAGAGCATATAGAGGTTTCACACCGGCAAGAACATGTCAAGACAGGCACAAAACTATTTGTCCCTGCAGTGGCTGGTCGGGAGATGTTGGGAGTTCCATATATGAACCGCACTTAATGCTGCCACAGTGACGTGGTTTTCTGTTTAGGGTTTGCTCCCTTAGCCTTCGGTTCTGTGAAGAACCTTTACCACAAGGCAGTTGTTTACAACTCTGCAGGGCAGGGGCGTCAAACTCCCTGAGGTATTGCAATACCAGCAATACCTGCACTGCTTAAAGCTCCGTAATCTGATGAAAGCATCAGATTTCTAAATTGAGATACTAGATTTGATCGTACCCATCCCATTTAGATACGCGGGTGCACTCATGAAACTGGTTTTTGCTGTTTTGGTGCTCATATGCTATGTTGCTACACTTGAAAGCACGCAAACAAAAAGCCCATGTCCTGCAACTGCAGATGGGTGTGGGTGGCTACCTAATCACACATAGCAGACAGCGTCGGGCGTTGACACCGATGGTGGGCCAGGACGGGTCAGTACTTGTGATGTAGGTTCACAGTTGGTGTAGGAAATTATTAAAATTTTGCACTAATGCCTGCGAAGGAATCCTAATACGGTGTCGCATTTCTCACCATCACTAATAGCAGGTAGGGAACTAGATCAGGCAGTCACCCGGCATGCCGTGCGACCCGACTGTACCTGCGTATTGAGGTTTCCAGTGTTTGCCTGCACTGCTTCAAGCTGCATAATCTGATGAAAGCGTCACATTTTCTAAACCAAGAAACTTAGCTAGATTTGATCATACCCATCCCGTTTAGAAGATACGGAGGTGCACTCATTACACTTGTTTTTTTGTGGTTTTGGTGCTCATATGCTATGCTGCTACACTTGAAAGTGCGCAAATAAAACCTATGTCCAGCATTTCGGTTAGCCGAGCTAGAAAATTCAATTAAAAAAGCAATGTTTCATTTATCGTTGGGAGTGTTTGTTTTGCAAGTGATGGGAAACATTATGTGAAGAGTGGGACTCGAACCAATAATTCTACCATTCCGGGCTAGAAATAGTAGAATACTAACTATTGGCTGGTCATGCTCCTTGGTACATTCAGCCTTCCTCTGTGTGTGTGTGTGTGTGTGTGTGTGTGTGTGTGTGTGTCTGGGTGTGTTCTATGGCTGTGTGTCTGTGTCTGTGTGTGTGTGGCATTCCACCTGGGTAAGTCAGTGCACCTTAGGACACTTGGTTCCTGGAAGTACATGCAATTGCAACTATCCAGGTAGCACAGTTACAGAAGAGACGTACAGAAGGTTCAACACTGACAGCCTGCAGCGTCTACAGAATCTTTCTCATTCCATTCTCTCTCCCGCTTGCTTGCTCCTCGTCCTCTCTTCCCTCCATGCCTGTCTGCCTGTCGTCCTCCCCTCCCCTCCCCTCCCCTCCCCTCCCCTCCCCTCCCCTCCCCTCCCCTCCCCTCCACCCCCCTCCACCCCCCCGCCCCCCTACCCTACCCTCCCCTCCCCTCCCCTCCCATCTCATCTCATCTCATATCCCCTCCCCTCCACTCTCCTCTCCTCCCCTCTCTCCTCCTTCCCCTCTCCTCTTTCCTCTCTCCTCCTTCCTCTCTCCTCTTTCCTCTCTCCTCTCTCTCCCCACTCACCCCCCTCTTCCCCCCTCCCCTCCTCCTCCTCCTCCTCCACTCTCCTCCTACTCCTCCTCCTCTCCCATCCCACCTTGCCACCCTTCCTTTACTAAATGGCAACACTAAGAATTATGTCCGTTACCAGTCTACATTACTACCAATAGTGACATTTCTTGTTAACTGACTAACCAATCAGGGCTGTAGGGCATGGGTCACTTGGTGGCACGTAAAATACCCCCCCCCCCCCCCCCCCCCCCGTTCCCCGTCCCCCAACCGCCCATATCTATTAACTACACGCGGGGCCTTACTTCATTTTACTTGACGCTGAGCTGTGGGCCCGCCTTTCTCGGGCGGCCGTCGGGGGCTGAGGCTATTTGTCGTCTGCCTGGCGTGATTGCGCCGCCTTCCACCAGAGGACGCTGCCGCTAATGGAAAACAAACAGGCGGCAGGCGTCGCCAGGCTCATCGGGCCCGCGCTCCATCTCGCCGCTCCTCCCCCGGGGCGCCGCGGGAGATCCTTCCGGCACGGCGCCTCGCCCCGCCCGGCCCACTCCGCCTCCTACCCCGGGGCACAAGGACGCACATCCCGCCGCCCCTGTAGGCCCCCTCCCCGCCTCGCCTCGCCTCGCGCCGCCGCCCCGCCGCCCCGCCCCGCCCCGCCGCCCCGCCCCGCCCCGACCCCGCCCCGCCCCGCCCCGCCCCGCCCCGCACCACGCCCCGCACACACGCCCCACTCCACCTCGCCCACACAACGCCCGCCCCGCACAACGCCCGCCCGCACACAACGCCCCGCCCCGCACAACGCCCCGCTCCACCTCGCCCCGCACAACGCACCGCCTCGCCCCGCACAAAAGCCCTGCTCCGCCTCGCCCCGCACAACGCCCCGCTCCGCCTCGCCCCTCACAACGCCCCGCTCCGCCTCGCCCCTCACAACGCCCCGCTCCGCCTCGCCCCTCACAACGCCCCGCTCCGCCTCGCCCCGCACAACGCCCCGCCTCGCACTGCAACGCCCCGCAACGTTGTGCCCCGCCACACCACGCCCCACCATACCTCGCAGAATGTCCCCCCTCGCCTCCCCCTCCCCCCCCCCCCCCGATCCAACCCAATGCTCAATCCTTGTTGTTCTAGCTGATAAAATGTCGGATGCCCGTGACACCCGGCTCAGTACACATTGTTACACGCGTTGCCACAGTGACGTTACTGTAAGGCCTCCGTAGGGCATCCAGTCAGCATACCTGCAAGCTCCCCCTACTGGAGGTGGTGGAGGGGTGGGTGGGTAGTGGTGTGTGTGTGTGGAGGGGGGGGGGGGTGCAGCTAGTAGCTCTATGGGCCTAGTTATGGCCAACATCGGCATGTGCCGATTTAATGTGCAGTGATTTACTGATGGCAATAACCACACTGCCGGGCCATGCGCAGGGATGATTAGGCTTTGATGTTAACATATTGAGACATTCGCTTCCGGAGGCTCACATTTCCATAGGCTGGGTATTCTTGTTTTACAGTAGTACCTTTCTATAGCGACTCATCATCAGCGAACCCCTGCCATGTGCAGACATTTTTTTAATTAAATTTTTTTAAATTTATATTGTTATTTCAATGTACAAAATGAAGCTCTCCTTGGTTTGTTTGATTGTCTCTCTGATGACAGGACACCTGCTATATCAGGCAGGGATGAAAAATCTCCGCGATTTCGCAAATTTCCGCAATTTTTTATATTTACCGAATAACGTTAAACAAAATGCCAAGGAATCGGTTGTATATGCCACCAATTGGTTAGTCCAAATGACCTTAGATGTTGCGAGAACATGAAAGCCAAACAAGAAATAGTTACCTTTGGACGATGATATAGTCACAACAAGGACAGTTGAAACCTGACTTCCGGTATTTTTCCGCGATTCCCTGACAGTGCTAACCCTATGGGGGGAAATCCATTATCGAGGAAATTCGCTGTTTCTGATTTCTGCGTTTTTTGCCGGAGACCACTTTCACCCCTGATTAGGGCAACACTGTGTGATGTGTGGTTGTGACTTATCTAGCAATTTATTGGAATATTTAACAATTGGACTGGATGTGCAGTTGTCTGTTGAAAACAGGTACTACTGTAGATCAGGCTTTGCGCAATGTTATGACCTACGTGGGTCTACCGGACGCAGTGGCTGAATCGATAGAGTGCACGCCTCCCATGCGGGATATCGGGAGTTCAATTCCTGATCGAGTCAAACCAATGACTTACAAAATTGATACTTGTCACTTCCTAGTTTAGCGCTCGGCATTAATAGGATAGGACAAGGACTGGTTAGCTCAGTGTCAGGATAATGTGACTGAGTGGGATATCGGGTCATAGTGCCCACATCCTAATTTCCCAGTGGGGCACCACTATAAAGTCACCATGAGTGCGCACTGTCACAGGTCGGTACCCGTCCTGATATGACCTTAGATGTTGCCAGGATGTAAAACTCTAACAACCAACCTTACGTGGGTCCACCGGGTGTGGTGGCTGAATCGGTAGAGTGTTGGCTTCCCGTGTGGAAGGTCGGGACTTTGAAACATGGCTGAGTCAAATCAGTGATTTATGAAATTGATACTTGTTGCTACCTAACTTGGCGCTCGGTATTAGTAGGATAGAACAAGGACTGGTTAGCTCTGTATCAGGGACCAGACGGGATGGCCGAATGAGTTAGAGCGTCCGTCTCCCGTGTTGATAGATCGTGGGGTTGTGGGTTCGAACCCTGGTCGAGTAAAACCAATGACTTACAAATTGATACTTGTTGCTTCCTAGCCTGGTGCTCGGCATTAATATGATAGGGCAAGGACTGGTTGGCTCAGTGTCAGGATAATGTGACTGAGTGGGATATCAGGTCATGGTGCTGGCGGCCTGGTCTTCCAGTGGGGCAGCACTATAAAGTCGCCATGAGTGTGCACTGTCACAAGTCGGTCCCCGTCCTGGTATGACCTTAGATGTTGCTAGGACGTAAAACAACAACAAACAAACTCTGTATCAGGATAATGTGAGTGAGTGGGAAGTGGGGGGTCCTCGTGCCGTTTGCCAGGTCTCCGGTTGGGGCAGCACTACAGAGGCGCGATCTCCTGACAATTGTAAAGAAATGCAAACTGCAGTGGTATGATATTTCCCGCTCATCAGGTCTAGCCAAAACCATCTTGTAAAAATGTAAGGCACACAATGGAAGAGTTGGGAAGACTGCATTAGGGAATGGACAGGCTTAAAGGCACAGTCACACCTCACCGGATTGGGGGAAACAGAGAGAAAACGAACAATGTCCGGTTTGTGTCCGTACAAGTTTTGAACATGCACAAAACTAGGAATGGATGCCGCCGGATTGATGTCTACGGTTCTAGTCCAGTTTGATTTCGTTTCGTCCGTTGGCTATCCATTCATGTCCGTTTCATGTCCGTTCGTCTGACGGCCTTAGTCCCAATGCCGCAATACTTTGACACATTTTAATACATTTTGATACTTATCACCACCGGAGTAGACAATTCTGTCCGTTGCTCAATCCGTCATAGTGTGACAGGCACTTAAAGTTCAGCAAGTCCCAGAGGGCAGTGCAGAACAGGGAAAACTGGCGAAAAGAGGCGTTAAGGGATTGATGATGATGATGATGATGATGGTGGCGATGATGATGATTCTGCGGGTTCAGCAGTGTGTTGTATTGATGTTGAGAACTGCGTGGCGGCGCCTGAGTTGGTTGCATGACCTGTGACTTTTTGTATATCGGTGGGATATATCTCTCCAGCAACACATCCTTTATAGAGGCCTGGATGTGATCTGAGATGCACGAACCGTGTTCGTGGGCCTGTGTTACTAGCATTTCAAAGATACTTTAACCTAATGGTGCTGTCACATTATGACGTTTCTCCCCAACGCGCATCGACGTGTGTCACTTTTTGGCGAAACGTCGGGAGACGTCTGTAAGCGTTACGTGCGCGTTAGGCACGCGTTGGTATTCGTTGATGGATGGCGACAGTCGGCGGCGTGTGTCATCGGATCGGCGAAGTTTTGCGCTTGCGCAAAACTTTCGACGACCGACAACACCCGACAACGCGCGGGTGACAATATTATGTCTATGTTAGGAGCACGTGGAAATCGCTGGAATAACGTTATGCGAACGCCAGGCAGACGCCGCACGCACGTGATGCTCGTTGTGCCAAACTGTTGCTTGTTTGCTTGTTGTTGTTTTATGTCCTAGCAACATCTAAGGTCATATCAGGACAGAGCGCCAAACTTTTTTGTTTTTTTTCTCACAGCGTTGGCTGCACTCTACCAATACGTTGCGCTGACCCTGAAAAGCTTGACGTTTCTCGACGATTAATAGTGATTTTGCGCGTTGGCGGCACGCCGGCGAGATACGTCGTAGTGTGACAGGGCTATAAATCCCACCACTCCCCCCCCACCCCACTCTATCCTCTCATCCTGGTTGGTTTCCCGTGTGTGAAGTCTTCTATTTGACTGCCGGCTGAGTCAAGCCCACAGCTTACCAAATTTATACTTGTCACTACCTCGCCTGGTGTTTGGCATTAATAGGATAGGGCAAGGACTGGTTTGCCCATTCAGTATGAGCATGATGTGACTAGGGATAGCTGGTCATGGTGCTGCCAGCCTGGTAAGGCGCTCTGTCATCAAGTCGGTATCTGACCTGACGTTAGATGTTGCTAGGATGTAACGGTAAAGCCCCCCCCTCCAGCCCCCGTCCCCCCCCCCACACACACAAAACACAAACAATTGAATGAGGGCTGTGATTTCTTAGTAAAGTACAAGGGTACACAGGCGGTTAGGTTACCATGCCTACATGGCCCACTCACACGGCGGGTGTCGGGGCCTGGACGCCGCTCTGGTTGAGGAGCGACACAAACACAGTGTGGCTTCCTTTGACTTCTTCCTCTTCAGCGGAGACAAACGTCTTAACATACAAAGTGCCCCGCCGTGTCTAGGCAAGTGATAGGTGAATGAGGACGGTGATTTCTTAGTAAAGTACAAGGGAACACAGGTGGTTAGGTTACCATGCCTACACGGCCCACTCACACGGCGGGTGTCGTGGCCTGGACGCCGCTCTGGTTGAGGAGCGACACAAACACAGTGTGGCTTCCTTTGACTTCTTCCTCTTCAGCGGAGACAAACGTCTTAACATACAAAGTGCCCCGCCATGTCTAGGCAAGTGATAGGTGAATGAGGACGGTGATTTCTTAGTAGAGCACAAGGGTACACAGGTGGTTAGGTTACCATGCCTACACGGCCCACTCACAGGGTGGGTGTCGGGGCCTGGGCGCCGTTATGGTTGAGGAGCGACACAAACACAGTGTGGCTTCCTTTGACTTCTTCCTCTTCAACGGAGACAAACGTCTTAACATACAAAGTCCCCCGCCATGTCTAGGCAAGTGATAGGTGAATGAGGACGGTGATTTCTTAGTAAAGTAAGGGTACACAGGCGGTTAGGTTACCATGCCTACACGGCCCACTCACAGGGTGGGTGTCGGGGCCTGGGCGCCGCTATGGTTGAGGAGCGACACAAACACAGTGTGGCTTCCTTTGACTTCTTCCTCTTCAGCGGAGACAAGCGTCTTAACATACAAAGTGCCCCGCCGTGTCTAGGCAAGTGCTCGACACGCAACGCTTCGTGCCTGGCGAGTTTTGTGTATTACCTGAAAATACCTCACATGCCATGCACGCACAGGGATATGTGACCCTTCACAGCGAATTAGGTATTAAAGATGCATAATCCGATGGTTTTGACCTTTTGCCATATTTGAAGATATAGATAAATATATTAATATATTAATATAAAAAAAATGGTATATTTTTTTTTATAGAAAAATATATTTTGATGCCACTCTCATCTCTGTATCCTTTTTAGTGACTGAGATATTACCATTTCATACCAGGATTCCTGGGTTTATTTATTATAATAATGATGAAAGATTTCTGCGATTTTTACTCTTCTGCAAACCCGCAGCACTGTCAGCGTATCATAATATATTGTTCAAGCTCCACAGCACTATCAGCATATGCTAATATGTTCAAACACTGCAGAACTATCGGCAAATGGCTAATGTTCTTCAAATGGTGCAGCACTATCAGTGTATACCAATATGTATGAAACCTGACTTCTGGCAATTTTCCGCGATTCCATGACAGTGCTAAGCCTATGGGAGAATATCCGCGTTTTTTTAGCATAAATTCGCATATGTGGGTAAGACTGAAGGAATTGGTTGGTTGTTGGAATTATATATCCCGGCAACATCTAAGGTCATATCAGGATGGGTACTGACTTGTGACTGCGCACTCATGGTGACTTTATAGTGCTGCCTCACTGGGACTGGGAGTCCAGGCTGCCAGCACCATGACTTGATATTCCACTGTCACCTTATCCTGACAGTGAGCCAACCAGCCCTTGCCCTATCCTAATAATGCCTGGCTAGGAAGCGACAGGTACAAATTTTTAAGTCATTGCTTTGACTCGACCAGGGTTCCAACGCACGAACCCATGTATTCGGATCCCCCCGACCTCCCAAAACAGGAAATGGATGCTCAACTCATTAGGCCATCCCGTCTGGGAAATACCCAATGTGATGTAACGCATCACCTATGTGGGTAAGACTGAATGAAAGTAACCTATCACCGAACACCCATCACCGAACACCTATCACCGATTCTCCTCCTTGCCCTCATACACACACGCACATGAACACGCCCACACACGCACACCCTGATTCATCCAAGGCGAAATACCATTGTGCAGGTATGGCAGGATTGTAAAAAGTCACTCGCTGCTGTAAGAGCAGCATTATTTACGTGGAACTATGCATGTGTATACAGTTCGCTGCTGTGAGTGTACATTCAGAGCTTTCGCATTAAGACTTTCTTTGTGTGATGGATAGGTTTGTCTATCCTGCCAGACTCAGTTCTATGATAACCGCATTATGTATTAACAGAGAAGTGTGGTTTATAGGTTATTGTAAGTTGTTTTCTGTTTGAAGAATGATATACAGCAGTGTTAGTATAAGCTGTGTTACAACTGAACTATGGTCTACAGACAGTATTAATATAAGCTGTATTACTATTAGGATTGAAGTATGGTATACCGACTGTTAGTATAAGATGTCTTCTGACTGAAGTATGGGAAACACACAGTGTTAGTATAAGCTGTATTAGGATTGAAGTATGGTATACAGACTGTTAGTATAAGCCGTCTTCTGACTGAAGTATGGTATACAGATAGTGTTAGTATAAGCTGTCTTCTGACTGCAGTATGGTATACAGACTGTTAGTATAAGCTGTCTTCTGACTGAAGTATGGTATACAGATAGTGTTAGTATAAGCTGTCTTCTGACTGAAGTATGGTATACAGATAGTGTTAGTATAAGCTGTCTTCTGACTGAAGTATGGTATACACACAGTGTTAGTATAAGCTGTATTAGGATTGAAGTATGGTATACAGACTGTTAGTATAAGCCGTCTTCTGACTGCAGTATGGTATACAGACTGTTAGTATAAGCCGTCTTCTGACTGCAGTATGGTATACAGACTGTTAGTATAAGCTGTCTTCTGACTGAAGTATGGTATACAGATAGTGTTAGTATAAGCTGTCTTCTGACTGAAGTATGGTATACAGATAGTGTTAGTATAAGCTGTCTTCTGACTGAAGTATGGTATACACACAGTGTTAGTATAAGCTGTATTAGGATTGAAGTATGGTATACAGACTGTTAGTATAAGCCGTCTTCTGACTGCAGTATGGTATACAGATTGTTAGTATAAGCCGTCTTCTGACTGAAGTATGGTATACAAACTGTTAGTATAAGCTGTCTACTGACTGAAGTATGGTATACAGACTGTTAGTATAAGCTGTCTTCTGACTGAAGTATGGTATACAGATTGTTAGTATAAGCTGTCTTCTGACTGAAGTATGGTATACAGATAGTGTTAGTATAAGCTGTCTTCTGACTGAAGTATGGTATACACACAGTGTTAGTATAAGCTGTATTAGGATTGAAGTATGGTATACAGACTGTTAGTATAAGCTGTCTTCTGACTGAACTCTGGTATACAGACACTGTTAATATAAGGTGTATTAGGATTGAAGTATGGGATACAGACTGTTAGTATAAGCTGTCTACTGACTGAAGTATGGTATACAGACTGTTAGTATAAGCTGTCTTCTCACTGAAGTATGGTATACAGATTGTTAGTATAAGCTGTCTTCTGACTGAAGTATGGTATACAGATAGTGTTAGTATAAGCTGTCTTCTGACTGAAGTATGATATAAAGGCAGTGTTAGTATAAGCTGTCTTCTGACTGAAGTATGGTATACAGATAATGTTAGTATAAGCTGTCTTCTGACTGGAGTATGGTATACAGACAGTGTTAGTATAAGCTGTCTTCTGACTGAAGTATGGTATACAAACAGTGTTAGTGTAAGCTGTCTTCTGACTGAAGTCTGGTATACAAACAGTGTTAGTATAAGATGTCTTCTGACTGAAGTATGGTATACAAACAGTGTTAGTGTAAGCTGTCTTCTGACTGAAGTATGATATAAAGGCAGTGTTAGTATAAGCTGTCTTCTGACTGAAGTATGGTATACAGACAGTGTTAGTATATGCTATATTAAGACTGATGTATGATATACAGACAATGTTAGTATAAACTGTATGACAACTGAACTGTGGTATGCAGGCATCCCAATAGGGGAGAGAGTACCACCCTCCCACTATACGCGTACACGACAACCTCCAACCCCACACCACCGCCACTCTCACACACCTACACCACCCTCACACACCTACACCACCACCACTCTGCATCACACACACACCACCACCCTCCCACTATCCGCGTACACCACAACCTCCAGCCCCCAACCACCCTCACACACCTACACCACCACCACTCTGCATCACACACACACCACCACCCTCCCACTATATGCGTACACCACAACCTCCAGCCCCCACACCACCGCCACTCTCACACACCTACACCACCCTCACACACCTACACCACCACCACTCTGCATCACACACACACCACCACCACTCTGCATCACACACACACCACCACCCTCCCACTATACGCGTACACCACAACCTCCAGCCCCACACCACCGCCACTCTCACACACCTACACCACCCTCACACACCTACACCACCACCACTCTGCATCACACACGCACACACCACCACCCTCCCACTATACGCGTACACCACAACCTCCAACCCCACACCACCGCCACTCTCACACACCTACACCACCACCACTCTGCATCACACACACACACCACCACCCTCCCACACCTACACCACCACCACTCTGCATCACACACACACACCACCACCCTCCCACTATACACGTACACCACAACCTCCAGCCCCACACCACCACCACCACCACCACACCTACACAAACACCCGCACCATTAACTGGCACGCCTTTGCTGCCTCATGACGCCATCACCCGGCGTGGGCGGGATCAAACAGGAATTGGTCTGTGGGTATGAAGATCTACGGGGCGTCGGTCATGTGTGGGTGGGTGGGAGGTGTCTGTGGGGTAGTGGGTGTCTTTTGGTGGGTTGGTGGGGAGTGGCTGGGTAAATGGCTGGTTATGGGTGGGTGTGAATGAGTGTGTTGGTGTGGTTTGGTGTGAGTGGGTGGGTGGGTGTGAGTGAGAGGGTTGGTGTGGGTTGGTGTGTGTGGGTGGGTGGCTGGGTGTGAGTGGGTTGGTGTGGGTGGGAAACTGGCTAGGTGTTCTGAGTTCCGCTGGTCCCTCAAGAAGGACTGACGCCGCACTGCGACACACAGCACGCCGGGTCACAGCTTCAGCTTACATGCCGGAAGCTTGGGGTGAATACTCAATACACAAAGTGGTATTTGATCTAATGTAAAATATTTACTAGGACAATTTCATTGCTACATTAGAATAAATATGTGGCATGAACCTGACCAAGTATGGTCATCAGGAGGGATGTGGTTATATGTGTATACAGTAAAACCTCTTTAAGTCGACCGACCATGGGACCGACTTTAAATGGTCCATTTAGGGAGGTGGTCGGTTTAGGGAGGTTTTTTTTCTCATTTCAATGGTATTGTATGAGCAATCGTTTGGGACTCAAATAAAGCGATCGATATAGTTAAGTGGAGTGGTCGATCTGTGGAGGTGGTCGGTTAGAGAGGTTTTACTGTATGTTTAAAGCAGAGGGCCTGTAGTGAAGGATAGGGCTGGGTGTGGCAACAATCCCAACTTCCTCTCGTGAAGCTGCGCCCCGGTGTGCTGGGTCGCAGCTTCAGTCCTTCATGAGAGACCAGCGGAACTAGGAATGCGTCTATTGTTTGAAAGATCAATGTCTTGGTGCTCAGGCAGACTTGTTTGTATATTGCATGTCTGAAGAGCAAACTGTCAATCATTTTTGTTTTTGTTTGTGATGGTGTATCTATGCTGCAACATAACGGTTAAGTTTAATGATTTGTTTTCACCGCTAATAGCCTTGTGGTTCCCCTTTTCTTTCTTTTTTTCTTGAAGATTTATTACTGCCTATCATGGATAAGTCTAAATAAACTTGTTTTCACCATGAGACAGTTTGTTGATAGAAAGCCTGAGCCTGCACTTTTACCGACCCAAGGGATTTTTAACCTCCCACACCACATAGACATGATATGAGAGCAACCGGCCTTTGATGGTGCAGTCAGTTATACACCGCGGTGGAAATCCAAATTGGCAGAGGTGGTGGTGGTGGTGGGGGGGGGGGGGGGGGGGGGGGAGCATGGGGAATTGAACCACCTACCTTCAGATTAGGAGTCTGACCTAGAAAAAAGTCAGACACTCTAACCACTCTGCCACAGAGAACAACACCCTTGGTTTATTACTTTCAGTTATTGTGGTGCTATCTACTGCATGCATTCTTTCTCTGTTCCTAAAGCATTTTCCCCGCATTTCCCTAACCTCTGTGAGTCTGTTAGTTCTACAATTGGTTAGTTGTTTGGTTACCTATAATTATTTTCCTTGACTGCCTTTACCTTGTTGTGTTAGTGGTCATTCGTTTTTGGTTTTAAGTTTAAAGTTTACATCATGGGTGTGTCATTCCTAGCGTGTATATCTTCTAAGAGTTTGCTTGAATTATCAGTGTTTAAAAAAATATATATATTTTTTTTTAATTATTCATTATTATTTTGTATATTTTATTTTATTGTAATTACTATTAGTATTGGTATTTAAAAAAGAAAGCGGTTCAAAGAAAAGATCTGCCATTCATCTTCTCTGAAGCTGCATGTTGCGTCCCTTAACCAGCACCAGCTATGAAGAGCGGGCCAAGTACGTGGAAAACATCGTGCAGCACCAGCGGGAACCCACCACCTTTGAGGACTTCTCAGCGCAGGTGTTTGCGCCACTTCTACCAAACAGTGAGTGAGCGCATTTATAAGGGAAGCGAATTGGCGTATTCGACTGGGAAAATGCCGTTTGTACTTTTTAGGTTCCGCCCACCCACCTGTGGAGAGTAGCGAACGAACGCGTGTGAAGCTGTCCAGTCAAACAGGATATTTGAGTTCTCATAAATAAAATGGGGGATGCAAGTTTATTGAAGAGCGCATTTCAAAATAGTGGAGCCATAGCAAATGAAGCTATTGTTTGAATCAAAATAGTTTTGCAAAAGATATGTGAATTTTTTAATGTAATGTAAAGATATGTGAATTTTTAAATTTTTTAATGTAATGTAATGACTTAAGATGCTTTCTAGAAAATGCACCAACTGCCCAACCGCAAGACACATTCTGCTCGAGTGTGTAGATTTCATGGTCTTGCGTCAACACTTTTTGATGTGAATAGCGTGCAAGACCTCTACCAGTGTAAAACACAAACAAATCTTAAGGTTCCTTAAAACAGCTGGGCTATATCACCTGTAATTTTTGCTATTTTTTGTGAGTTGGATTTTGCTGTTAGTTAACACAGTAACTACATCAGAATTGCGTCATAGATGGATTTTGCTATCTTTTGACCTGGATCTGACCATTTCGGAGTTTTGTATAAATTTCAATGTTGGTTGGTTACATCCTGCCAACATCTAAGGTCATATCAGGACGGGTACCGACTTGTGACAGTTTGCACTCATGGCAACTTCATAGTGCTGCCCCACTGGGAAATCAGGTCACCAGCACCATCACCCGATATCCCACTCAGTCACATTATCCTGACACTGAGTCAACCAGTCCTTGGCCTTTCCTAATAATGCAGAGTGCCAGGCTAGGAAGCGACAAGTATAAATTTTATGTCATTGCTTTGACTCGACCAGGAACCAAACTCCCATCTCCCACACGCCAGGCCCACGCTCTACAGATTCGGCCACCACGCCTGGTGGGTGGGTGGTAGTCACGTGGTTGGGAGAGGCGCGAGTGGTGCTGTGCTGTTGGGCAGCTGGGAGTCACGTGGTTGGGAGAGGTGCGAGTGGTGTTGTGCGGTTGGGCAGCTGGTAGTCATGTGGTTGGGAGAGGCGCGAGTGGTGTTGTGCTGTTGGGCAGCTGGTAGTAACATGGTTGGGACAGGCACGAGTGGTGTTGGGCAGCTGGTAGTAACGTGGTTGGGAGAGGCGTGAGTGGTGCTGTGCTGTTGGGCAGATGGTAGTAACATGGTTGGGAGAGGCGTGAGTGGTGTTGTGCTGTTGGGCAGCTGGTAGTAACATGGTTGGGAGAGGCGTGAGTGATGTTGTGCTGTTGGGCAGCTGGTAGTCATGTGGTTGGGAGAGGCGCGAGTGGTGTTGTGCTGTTGGGAAGCTGGTAGTAACATGGTTGGGAGAGGTGCGAGTGGTGTTGTGCTGTTGGGCAGCTGGTAGTAACATGGTTGGGAGATGCGCTAGTGGTGCTGTGGTATTGGGCAGTTGTAGTCATGTGGTGGGGGGTGGCGCTATGCTGTTGTGCCACTCACTGGTAGTCATGTATGGGAGAGGCGCGAGTAGCGCTGTGCTGTTGGGTAGTTGGTAGTCAAGTAGGGGGCAGGCGTGAGTTGCGCTGTGCTGTTTGGCAGTTGGTAGTCACATGGCGGGAGCAAGCGTGAGTTGCACTGTGCTGTTGGGCAGTTGGTAGTCACATGGTGGGACCAAGCGCAACTTGCGCTGTGCTGTTGGCCAGTTGGTAGTCACATGGTGGGAGCAAGCGCGGGTTGCGCTGTGCTGTTGGACAGTTGGTAGTCACATGGTGGAAGCATGCGCGAGTTGCGCTGTGCTGTTGGGCAGCTGATTGCAGGTGCCGGCCGCTTAGGTTTCCGAGTGATAGATGAGGTTGAGGGTGGTGCTGACAGCTCACCACGTCGGCCCGGGTTGAACCATGTTACCTAATTGTCGCAACCAGAAAGAGGCTGACCAATCAGTGTCAGCGCTCGGTGGGCACTTGATTGTCTTCAGGAAATTAGCCGATGGAGACTAGCACTTCTGGCTTCTGGTGAGGATTGCTGGCTGTTATGTCATCCATCCCGCCCCCAACCCCCACCTCCCACTCCCCCTTCTCTCTCTCGCACACACACACACACCACACACACACACACACACACACACACACACACACACACACACTAGCACGGTTTGTACATAATGACCGATATTGTGATGTTTGCCGTGGGCAGTGCTATTGGTATTTGATGATATCAGCACCCGTCCAAACACCGAAATAACTAAAAGTAGTTATATTCTTCATTTGTTTTGGTTATTATACGCGGGAGCGGGACGTGGCTCAGGCGGTAGAGTGTCCACCTGTGAAGGTGTGGGTCATCTGATTGATCCTGCTCAGTGGACTCATTTGCAGTTTGGGCTATTTTCCATTCCAACCAATGGTCCACAACTGGTTCATCAAAAGCTGTGGGATGTGCTGTCGTGTCTGTGGGAAAGTGCATATCAAACTAAAAGACCCCATGCTGCTTATCGGAAAGAGTAGCCTATGTGGCGGCAGTAGGTTTTCCTCCAAAGAAATATGTCAGAATGACCATATGTTTGACGTCCAATAGCTGAAGATAAAAATCAATGTGCTCTAGAGGCGTCGTTAAATAAAAGAAGTTTTAAGCTACTAGTATGCAAGGCACCCATCCCCACGAACACCCCAAAGCACTGGTTAAATTAAATATACAGGGATGAAAGAATATACAGAATTTCGATGATTTGTTATATTTACCAATTAACATTAAAGAAAATGCCCCGGAATCAGGATGTTGCCAAGGTGTAAAACCCCAACAAACAAATATCTGAGTAGAGTTGTTCTTAATCTATTGCAGTACTGAGTAGTGTGCAATTCTATTACATCCAATGACAACAGTGACTACAGTTAAGTTGACCCAATATCCCACTGTCATATTATCCTGATACCAAGCAAACCACTCCTCGGACAACCCTATTAATGCAGACCATAATATGTCCTTAAATTTGCATAGTCCGATGCTTTTGAATTTCTGCAATTTTCTGAGATAAATACATTATGCTAATCATCATAGTCTACTGTAGTTTAGTTTGAAGTAACTTTTATTTTAAATGGCCAACTTTGTGGGTATTTAAGGTCAAAACATGCCAAATTAATTTTGGCAAGCACACCAAAACTATGGCGCCATAGATTTCAGTAGGAATATATTCTATTAAATTGACTTATTATGAATGTCTACGCAGCAAAAAATGCTTAATAAGTGCACCAGTATCTAAGTTGAATATGTAGAATTAAGTCTAGATGGGTGTTTTGATTTTGAAAATTTGATGTTTTTATCGGACTATGCAACTTTAAAGTTGCATAGTCCGATAGTTTTGAGGTTCTGTCATTTTTCTGAGATAAATATATTTAATAGATTGTTATAATCTACCTTACTTTAATAATAGAAATGATAATAGCACAAACAAGTATCATAATTATAATAATAACAAGGACCACTCCAGTCATAATTAATATTAGAAATAATAATGCCAAATTAAGTGTCACTGTAATAATGACGATGATAATTTAATTATACAAATAATAACAGCAATAACAAGTGTAATAATAATAATTATTATCATATAGAAGGGATGACTCGAGTCATAATTTAATAATTGAAATAATGATACCATTAATAATAATAATAATAATAATCATCATTTTCCGTCCTGATATGACCTCAGACCTTGCTAGGACGTAAAACAACAAACAAAGATCAGTCCAGTCATACCATAACATCCACTACGCCGATGATGACAAGCAATAAAAATGACCGGGCGCGGTGGCCGAATCGGTAGAGCGCGGGACTCGCGTGCGGAAGGTCGTGAGTTCGATTCCCGGTCGAGTCAATCCAATGACTTATAAAATTGATACTTATCATTTCCTAGCTTGGCACTCTGCATTAATAGAATAGGGCAAGGACTGGTTAGCTCAGTGTCAGGATAAATAATGTGACTGAGTGAGATATCGGGTCATGGTGCCAGCAGCCTTATTTCCCAGTGGGGCAGTACTATAAAAGTCGCCATGAGTGCATCACACGTCGGTACCCGCCCTGATATGACCTTAGATGTTGTTAGGACGTAAAACAACAAACAAAAACTATGAAGTCGGCATGAGTGTGCACTGTTACAAGTCCGTTACCCGTCCTTAAATGACCTTAGCTATTGTTAGGACGTAAAACAACAACACACAAAAGCTAAAAAGTCGTCATGAGTGTGCACTGTCACAAGTCGGTACCCATCCATGATATGACCTTAGATATTGCCAGGATGTAAAACTCCAACAACCAACCCACCAATCAAGCAACCAGCATTGGAGGGAATGAGTGAGCTGTTTGTGGCACACACCCGAGCTGCTCTGAGAGCAGGGAGGAATGGGCGTGAAATGCCAGAAGACTAATTACACCGCAATTAACACGCTCTGATGTTGATCCATTTGCCGGCTCTCAAAGAAGCCCCGTCTGCATTTTTGGCGCCGTGCCTTCGGTGCGTCGGCATTATTTTGCCGCGCGCTCTCTCTCTCTCTCTCTCTCTCTCTCGGTGGGTGGCGGCGGGGGTCGGGGAGGGGGCGGCGGGGCAGAGTGGTGGGGCGGCGGGGCCGAGTGGCGGGGATAGAAGGGGCCAGGCGGAGTGGCGGGGAGGCACGGTGGTGGGGCGGCAGGGCTCTTAATGCTCATGCCCGTGTTTTACCTTGGGAAACAGGGGACCGGTAAGGCCCTGCAAAGGATGGGATGAGGGGTGGGTGGGGGGTGGGGGAGCATTGGGTGGGTGGGTGGGGGCATGAACGGGGCGGGTAACTCAGGAGCTGCCTGGTCGCCAAAGTAAACTAACCTTGCTTTATTATAAGCTTCCTGCCACCCCCCCCCCACCCCCACCCCACCCCACCCCCACACTGCCACGCTCCCCACCCCACCCCCACCCTACCACACCCCATACGCACCACATTCAATCAGTGTTGGGCCATCTTGTAAGTTGTAGGCAACGGCTATGAGTATGAATAACCTGCAACTCGTGTGTGTGTCTGTGTGTGTGTGTGTGCCTGTGTGTGTGTGCCTGTGTGTGTGTTGTCGGGGTGTGGGTACAATATATGCTCCCTGTTTGACAGACCGTTAATTAAACATTGCAGATTCTTATAGTGGTTGTTAAGACGACTGATGTGCTGCTGCTGGTGTGTTTGGGGGGGGGGGGCTGAGGTATTCGGAAGCGAAGGGGTGTGTATGTGTATGTGTATGTGTGTGTGAGAAAGCACGAGAGAGACAGACATACAGACACAGATAGGAGATGGTGCTGGGGAAGGAGGTACAGGGAGGGAAATGTGGTGTGTGTGTGTGTGAGGTGTGTGAGAGGTGTGTGTGTGTTTGGAGGCGATTGTGTGTGGGATGCCGACAGGGCGGAGGCGGGCGGAGTGTGGGCCAAGTGGAGGTGGGGTGCAGGTGGGATGGTGGCCGGGTGGGAGGAGGGCGGGGAGGAGGCGGGGTGCAGGCTGGGTGGGAGGAGGGCGGGGTGCAGGCTGGGTGGAGGCGGGGTGTGGGAGGCGGGGTTCGGGCGGGGGGTGGGGTGGGAGACGGGGCGGGGCGTGGTGGTGTCGGGGGTTGGAGGTGGGGTGGGGGTGCGGGCGTGGTGCGGGCGGCGTGGAGGCGGGATGCGGGCGGGGGGAGAGGCCGGGTGGAGGCGGGGTACCGGCGGCCCGATACGCCTAATTACGGCCCTTCTCGGGGCGCGCCTCAATAGGCCGGATGTGCGAGGAAGCCGCCCCGTCCGCGCCCCGCATTAAGGCGTCATTAAGCACCCGCAAATAGTCGCATCGCCATGGTCGGCACGGCGGAATGTTACACCCGCATACACACAGTGCTTTTACTGCTGGCCCTGTCTCACAGCCTCATAGCCTGTAGTATCAGTCTCATAGCCTCACACTCCTCGTACTACCGTAGTCTCCATCTCATAGCCTCATAATCTAAATCTCATAGCCTCATGGCTTTATAGCCTATAGTCTCAGTCTCATAGCCTATAGCCTATGTTTCATAGACTCTAGCCTCATAGCCTCTCGTCTCAGTCTCATAGTCTCAGTCTCATAGCCTCATAGTCTCAGTCTCATAGCCTCATGGTCTTATAGCCTATAGTCTCAGTCTCATAGACTCTAGTCTCAGTCCCATAGCCTCTAGTCTCTGTTTCATAGACTATAGCCTCTCGTCTCAGTCTGCTAGTCTGTCTCATAGTCTCAGTCTCATAGCCTCTCGTCTGTCTCAGAGCTTCATAGCCTGTAGTATCAGTCTCATTGTATGTAGTCTCATAGCCTCTAGTTTCAGCCTCATATCCTCTAGTCTCAGTCTCATAGCCTCTAGTCTCAGTCTCAAAGCCTCTAGTCTCAGTCTCATAGCCTCTAGTATGTCTCGCAGCCTTTAGTCTCCGTCTCACAGCCTCTAGTATGTCTCGCAGTCTCAAAGCCTTAAGTCTCAGCCTCATAGCCTCTAGTCTCAGTCTCATAGCCTCTAGTATGTCTCGCAGTTTCAAAGCCTCTAGTATGTCTCACAGCCTCATAGCCTCTAGTCTCCGTCTCACAGCCTCATAGCCTCGAGTCTCAGTATCATACCATCATAGCCTCATACTACGTCATAGCCTCTAGTCTCAGTCTCATAGCCCCATACTCCTGTAGTCTGTCTCATAGCCTCACACTCTCATAATCTCAGTCTCATAGCCTCATACTCTCATAATCTCAGTCTCATAGCCTCATACTCCTGTAGTCTCAGTCTCAGAGCCTCCTAGTCTGTCGCTCATGGCTTTATAGTTTTGTATTGTCTCATAATCTCACTCTCAGCTTTGTAGTCTCATAACCTCCTAGTCTCCTAGTCTCAATACCGTAGTATGTGTGCAGGGCCGGCTGAAGGTAACGGCAACTCGGTCAGTTAAAAAAAAAAAAAAAAGTTTTACTGGTAAGGGCGCTCAAGTTCAGCTTTCCCAGAGTGCCAGCATCCCTAGGACCAACTCACCCACCCACACTGTGATCTGTGAAGAAGTTGCACAAGAGTCGCAGCGCCATCTGCCAGACAAACTGTTATTAGCTCTGTCTGCTGTTGCCTACATTCTCACTTCTCCTTTTTGAAGTGGATTTTGCTCTTTCAGATCTCTGGTAACTTCGCAGGTTGCTCGGACAGTTGCCACTGTCAGCTTCTTCTGTTACTGTCGGAGATCGGGAGTTCAATTCCCAGTCGAGTCAAACCAATGACTTGCATAATTGATATTTGTCACTTCCTAGCTTGGCGCTCGGCATTAATAGGATAGGGCAAGAACAGGTTGGCTCAGTTTCTTGATAATGCTTACAATTACATACATATATACTGGCAATGCACTTACATATATACAGTAAAACCCCTATGCCGACCCCTCCACAGATCGACCACTCTCCTATATCGATCACTTTATTTGGGTCCCAAAAATACCATTGTAAGGATATTCTAACTCTCTAAACCGACCACCTCCCTAAATGGACAACTTAAAGTCGGTCCCAAGGTCGGTCGATTTAGAGAGGTTTTACTGTATATATACACAGGGTAGATTCAATAACCATACAGCATGTAGCTTGTACAGGATCATGGTCACGGCAACCAGTGTCGTGGGCGTGATGAACATGGGAAATATTGTGCCTAGAGCGGATATCGAACCCACATCTCTTGCATTCCGGGCCAGTGTGCTAACCATTACACCACCTAGGCTCCCTGATGTCACCACCCTGCCCACGCCTACCTGTCTATGTGGCTCCTTGCCTGAGAGGTCAGTGCAGACTACTACACTCCCATGAGAACTCTTTCCCCCCCCCCCCCCACCTCCTTCTACCGCCCCCCCCCCCACACTCCCTCGCTGGTGCTAATTAATGTCGCGCCAGTTATGTTACAACAGCATCAGTCTTCGGGGACCTCTGTGATCGGTGAATCCCCATCGCGTGCGAACACATTTTTCATTCTGTGAAATGTAATTTCTCGTATTTGACTGTTCCGCCAATGAAAGGACGCCCGCTAGGTCAGGACACCATAGGTCTGTATGCAGAGTTAGCTGCCTTTTGAAGACAGGGACCACTATAAATTCCAGGGCCCACTGTATATAAAGTCGACACCTCTTCTATCTCCTCTCCGCTGGCCCCGCCTCTCCTTGATAATGTCTTAAAAGAGTTCCAGAAGAGGGAGCTGGCCGGCCGGCATTTCATTTTCTACCTCTTACTCTGTCCGTGTCTCCAGCTCGCCGACTGGTCACCACAGACCAAGGAGGCACATCCCTTTGACTCAACTCTCATTTCTCTTTCCTCTTTACTACCCTTTTCTTTTTTTTTCTCCCGGGCTTACTACCCCTGATCAAGGAAGTTGTTTGCTTGGGTGGGGCGCTGTTCCTTTGTCACTGTTTCACTTTGTTCTTTCCTGCAGATCCCACCTTTTCCCGTCCCTTCCTCCTGAACCATCGGCTACTGGACACGAGTACACAGCTACAATCGCACCGGCGATCCGGTACCGCTCCAACGACTCGTTGTTATTGTTGTAAAGTACCCCCAGCTTCTACAACCGCCCCACCTGAAGTTGAACCTTCATTCCAAAGAACAGACCGATTTATCGGTGCCGTTCTATCCTGCTGCAGTGCTGCAGCCTGTAACTGTCAAGGTTACGAACCACCCAAGAGTCAAGTCAGTGATAATGTTCATGCCACTGGTGATGGTTTGAGCCGGTGGTGGTGCCAGCGGTCCCAGTGGGTGGGTCACCCATAGAGTAGTACACATCACAGCCATGGTTAATAACAATAAATACGAACATCGCTTACACAGCATAAATCGACCTTATATTCGCATAAATCTTATACATCACATACGTGATGCCTTAAGGGTGCTGACAGTGAAAAGTCTTACGGAGATGCTCAGGATGGTTTAAGCACCAAAATGTTTCTTCTCCAAGTTAGTTTCGTAAATGGTTTTGCATGAAGCCTGCTTTCGTCTATTTATTTATTTATTTATTTATTTCGTTCGTTTTTTTTTTTGTTCGTTCTTTCATTTCTTTCTTTTTCTTATTTTCTTTCTTTCATTTCTTTTTTTCTTCCGTTTTCTTTTTTTCTTTGTTCTCTCTTTCTTTATTTCTTTCTTTCGTTCTTTCTTTCATTCTTTTGTTCTTTATTTCTTTCGTTCTTTCTTTCGTTCTTTATTTTCTTTCCAGCTTTATTCTTTCTTTCTTTTTTTCTTTCTCCTTCCTTCCTTCCTTCCATCCATCCCTTCCTTCCTTTCATCCATCCATCCATCCCTTCCTTCCATTTCTTTCCGTATTTTAATTTGCTAAATTTATAACCTGATTAACACCCGGTTCTCACGTGGGTTTGGCTTTGCTTGCTTCCCTTCTCACCAGGTGGCGACATGATCGGTGCCTTCTCGACGGCCGATCTTCTCCAAATGCATCCGGGTCACTTCGGGACGGGCGAGAACGAGGTTGGCAAGGGCTCGGCCGACAAGTTGTCGCCTCAGACAAGCGTCAAAGCGGCCAAGGGTGAGTTGGACACGGTGGCGCGTGATTCCGCGCGATTCGACGTGATCTCACGCGATTCTACCGCGATCCTGCCGCGATCCTAGCAGTGTCACGTGATCCTAGCAGTGTCACGTGACCGCGAAGTGAGGGGGCGCGTTCGAACAGCCGTGCGCTGAGGTGGTTTAGGAGAGTGCTTCAGGAATAGCCAGAACTCAGTAGCAGGATTCTATTTGAACAAAATTCTGTTTTGAGTTATTATTGTGTGTTCTGTCAGTTTACCTGCTTCCGGTGTTACCAAAGGGCAGAGTATATTTTACTAACTCTTCACCGTGTATTTTTAGCGTAAACCTAGCATCAATCAATCAATCAATCAACCTGCTTAATGACAATTAGAGGAATTACCTACATATAGTGTAGCAGCTCTTTTGAATCACCCACTCTTTGGTCTTAATATTATTTTAATGTTATCATAATATTACCATATTACCATAATATAATATTACCATAATATTAAAGGTGTACTACCTTATATCATGGTGAAAAATGTAATAATGCGTTCTGTTTTGTTCGGTCTGTTTAGCTCTGTGCAGTTCTCAAATAATAATAATAATAATAATAATAAAAATAATAAAACCACAAAAACCCTATCTTAGATGAATATGATATATGGTATGATCATAGGAGAGAAGGAAAAAGCATAAATAACTAAGCTAAATGTGAGGATAATTCTTCTTTAAAAAAATAATTTACAGATATTGCAAATTTCGTGAATAAATTTAGAAGACATCTCGTATTAAAAGAAAGACTTCGTTAGATTTTCCTGAGCCTGTACTTCCACTCTGTACAGTTCTCAAATAATAATTTTAAAAACCCACAAAAACCCTAATCTTCAAAGAATAGGAGAGAAGGGAAAAAAACATAACTAAGGCTAAGTATGAGGTTAATTTCTTTTTTTCTTTTTTTTTAAATGACAGATTTCGTGAACAAATTAAGAGGCTACCTCATATTAAAAGAAACATTTTATTGGATTCTCCTTAGCCTGTACCTCCAGACCAATGTACTAAGTGTGCAGCTTTCACCTAGTTCTAGACATACATGACCTAGTGAGTATATCTGACTTGGTATATGACGCTAGTCTAGATAAACTGCCTGACCTGAATATGACCTTGTAGCTTGACCTACGTCTACCAGGGTCGGCCTTCTACATAGGTGAACCGTTCGGACTTTTAAAACAAAACAAAATTCCTTTATTACATTTGTTGATTAAGGAGGGAAATTTCAATCACGGACACTTGGTGTTCCTCATTCAATGGTTTCTTGCCCTATTCTAGTGATGCCTAGCGCCAGGCTGGGTAGCGACAAGTATAAATTTGTATGTCATCGGTTTGACTCGGCTGGGATTTGAATCCCATGACCTGCCACATGGGAGATGGGCGCTCAACTCACCATCACATTGGGCGCCATTTATCGCTTTGCTGCAATTGCTGGTGGCAACTGACCCATCCGGCTCACCTTGGACATGTGACCTAGAGGCCAGACGGGATGGCCGAATGCGTTGAGTGTCCGTCTCTCGTTTTGGTGGATCGTAGGATTCGAACCCACGGGTTCAAACCCTGGTCCAGTCAAACCGATGACATAAAAATTGATACTTGTCACTTCCTAGCTTGGCACTCAGGATTAATACGATATGGCAATGACTGGTTAGCTCAGTGTCAGGATAATGTGACTGAGTGGGATATCAGGTCATGGTGCTGGCGGCCTGATTTCCTAGTGGGGCAACACTCTAAAGTCAGCACGAGTGCACACTGTCACAAGTCGGTACCCGTCCTGATATGACCTTAGATGTTTCCAGGACGTAAAACTCCCAACAACCAATCAACGTGTGACCTAGTTTGACCATGTGCACAGCGACCCTGGATGCTATGACCTCTGACCCGGTTTGACCTTAGCTACTGTGTCTCACATAGTCCCCCTCCCTCTCTTGCCCCATTCCTTCCACGATCCTCGTGAGTACTGGGTACTGTGGTCCTTGACCTTGGCTGACCTGGTTAATCTGACCTTGTCTCCGTGTTCCTCTCTCAGCCCTAGGTGACCGCGTCTACCTGTCCTGGCCCCCGGCTCTGGGCACCCTAAAGAAAAGGGTCACCAACTTTGATTTCTGAGGTACTCTCTCGTCTCTTCTACTTCTCAGCTCTGCGCTGTGTCTTGTAGTGATCGTGTAGTGTTTTGACTCCTCCCACCCCATCCCACCCCATCCCAACTCCACCTCTACCCCACAAACTCACTCCTCAACATCCAGCTGCAGCCAACACTGCTCCGAGCTTTTATTATTAACCCGCGCCTTTGCTGCCGACACGGCGTTAAACCATCAATCAATCAATCAATCAATTTATCTTAACCCCATCTCGCCGCCTCCCCTCCGTATGGCTGATTCCTAAACGCCACTTGGCTGCGCCAAAAGACGGAGCCAGTGTTCGCTTTAGGAACAGACTGCCGGTGCTGTTAGCTCACACCCCGGTTGCTACTGTTGGTTGCCGTGAAGCTCCCCTTCCCTCCCCTCCCCTCCCTTCCCTTCCCTTCCCTTCCCTTCCCTTCCCTTCCCTTCCCTTCCCCTCCCTCCCCTTCCCTTCCCTTCCCTTCCCTTCCCTTCCCCTCCACCTCACCTCCCCTCCTCTCCCCCCCTCCCCCCCTCCCCTCCCCTCCCCTCCCCCCTCCCCTCCTCCCCTGCCCCCTCCCTCCCCCTCCCCCTCCCTCCCCTCCCCTCCCCCTCCTCCCCTCCCTCCCTTTCTCCCCTCCCCTCCTGTCTCCTCCCTCCCCTACCCTCCCCGCTCTACCATTTCTTGCCCTCCCCTCTCCTCCCCTCTCCCCCCCCCTCCTTCCCCCCCATCCCATCTCCTCCCCTCCCATCTCCTCCCCTCCCATCTCCTCCCCTCTCTCCCTCTCCTCTCTCCTCTCCCCTCCCCTTCCGCCCCTCCCCTCCCTCTATCCCCTCCCGCCTCCCTCCTCTCCCTCCTCTCCTCTCCCTCCTCTCCCCTCCCTCCCCTCCCCCTCCCCTCCCCTCTCCCTTCCCCCCTCTCCCTTCCCCCCTCTCCCTTCCTCCCCCTTTTCCCCCTCCCCCCTTTCCACTCCCCCCTTTCCCCCTCCCCACCTCTCCTCCCACCTCTCCTCCCCATCCCCTCCACTCTCCTCCCCATCCCCTTCCCCTCCCTCCCCTCCTTCCTCTTCTCTCACCCCCCCTCCCCTCCTCTCCCTCCCCTGCCTCCCTCCCCTCTCTCCTCCTCTACTCTCCTCCCACCCCTCCCCTTTCCTCCCCCCTTTCCCCCTCCCCCTCCTCTCCTCCCCTCCCGTCTCCTCCCCTCCACTGTCCTCCCCCTCCCCCTGTCCTCCCCCTCCCCTCCCCTGTCCTCCCCCTCCCCTCCCCTGTCCTCCCCCTCCCTACCCCTGTCCTCCCCCCTCCCCTCCCCTGTCCTCCCCCTCCCCTCCCCTCCCCTCCCCTCCCCTCCCCTCCCCTCCCCCCCCCCTCCCCTCCCCTCCCCTCCCCTCCCCTCCCCTCCCCTCCCCTCCCCTCCCCCTCCCCCCCCCCCTCCTCCTCCCCTCCCCTCCCCTCCCCTTCCGCATGTGTGTGCACGTGTAGCACTGAGCTGTAGACGCGCGTCCTGTAGAGTTCTTACTTACCCCAGTGTAGTGTCCCTTCCCGCCGCATGATGTCGCCACTTGACTCACCCCAGTGTAGTAGGCCTGTAGTTGTATGTTGTACGTTTGGGAGCTCCAGGTTGTTCTAATCAATGGTGTGTTTGTTGTGGACGACTTAGTAGCATTGTGGATGGCTTGGCGAGTCACGAGTAGTAAGATGTATATATATATTTATTTCTCTCGACCTCTTAGCAACATCTAAGGTCATATATATCATGTATATACATTTATATATATGTGCAGTATGACTCCATTATAACGTGATCATTCAGGTCAATATAATGTGATCGCAAAAGAATCATGGTCGTGTTAAATTGGGGTTCACTTTACTGAATTACCTTTGAATTAAAGAATTCTGGGTCTAATGAATCATTGCGTTATATCTGAATTTGCGTTAAATCGGGGTGCGTTTTAATGGGGTTTCATTGTATATGTATACATGTGTAAATATAATTATTAAATAGGATCAATGCTTATAGATTTTCATGACTGGTAAATAAACAATAAATAATAACCAATAGCTCCAATTCCAGTCATTAAGAAAAACAAGTTTTTATTTAAATCTTTAATGCATATTTCTATAAAGGAAGCATCTGATTGTTGTTCCGGCTGAGCTTGGCAGGTCCTCCTTAGAGTGTACAAATCTAATAGAAGAAACCGAAGAACTTGTCCGATGCACAGAGTCTTGAAGTTTGGAACTTCATTGGCCCCATTTCAAGGCTTGAAAAAGGCTTAAATTTAACCTATTTTGGGTCATTGGTCTTAAAAAGCCTTGAATTCCATTAAACTGTCCCCACTGACCTAAATTAGTCTGAAATCGCCATTCGCCAGTGTTTTTTCCCCAATATCCAAATGAAAATAGTCTTGAATTCCTATCAAAAACAGCGTTGAAAAAGCCTTGAATTCCATATATTCATATGTGTACGGGACCAGGGGCCGTATGCAGGAGTCAGTGTTAGCGAGGCAAAACGGTGTTTGTCGGGAATTCCAGGTTAGCGGCGAAAAAATGGTATGCACGAGTCAGTGTTAGGCCTAACACCAAAGGCTTAACCGGTGTTACCTTAACCCTAAAAAATATCAGGTTTACCGAGTTTATTAGGCCCAAATCTATTCAATGCTGTCATATTTAACAGAATTACATACGCAATAAGTGAAATTTTATCAATTTAACCCTAAATTCGAAGCAATATTAACGCTGGCCGCCGTAACGGCGGAGATATTAATACTTATATTTTCGAATCGACGAACGTAAAGTAAACAAATCGCCGCCGCCGCTGCGTTCCATACTGGCGGCGGCGGCGATTTGTTTACATTACGTTCGTCGATTCGAAAATATAACTAGTAATATCGCCGCCAATGCGCCGGTAGCCTTAAGGAGGGTTCGAATTTAGGGTTAATTTGAATAAATTTCACTTGTTGCGTATCTAATTCTGTTAAATATGGTCGCATTGAATAGATTTAAGCCTCATATATGGGTACAGACGCAGAGGGATTTCCCAAATCTATAAATAATTTCACGTTTAGCTAAAATGTTAGTGTTACGCGCTCCTGCATACCACTTGACACAGTTCCTGACATCGGCGATAGCTAATCGGTAATAGGCTGTAACACCAAACCCCGCTAACACTGACTCCTGCATACGGGCCCAGGATACATGTCTTCTGAGTTAGTGTCCATTCCCTGGGGAGGACTGAAGCTGTGACCCGGCATTATACATGCCCGGTGGTATCATGTACCACACACACACACACACACACACACATTCATAAACACACGGCTTCAGACGACTAGATTCAGTAGTGTTGTTATTACCCTGTTGTCTCTCAGAAGTGAGCTTTTTTATGGGGAGGTGAGGGCGTACATTTGTTGATTAAACGGGGGAAATTTCAATCACTGGCAATTGGTCTTCCTCATTCCACTGCTCCTTACCTTATCCTATTAATGCCAAACGCCAGGCTAGGTAGCGACAACAACATTTAAGTCATTGGTTTGATTCAGTCAGGTTTTGAACTTGGGAGTGGGGTTCGAATCTCAAACCAGTAATGGATCACCAACACCACATATACCTTATATGCCTTCGGTTTTACATACCATTTACCATTATATAGACCATTTGTAATTTATTATAGAATAGTTCACACCTTAACCAATGTCTCATATATCGGGAAATTTTACACACAAACTACCAAAACTGGAGGTGGGTGCTCAACTCATTCGGCCACCTCATTTGGTACCGAGTATAGATAGTTATGAATGGTCAGAGACTGAAGGGTGGCCTATACTGTGTGACCGTCAGGCAACTGTCAATCTGGACCTAGGTTCGAAGCACTGTCAATCTATTTTCAACGCAGTGACTTGCAGTATTTTTGTACCAACCCCAAAGATTTTTCTTAAAGAAAGAAACTCATGCACTATGTTCTATATAGGTTTGATATAAAAACAAATGTGTATACTCACTCAAAATACTGATTAAGTCTTTATTTTGATAATTGTCGGTATCTTTTATGTCGGTATCTCCTTTTCTCCTTTATGTCGGTAATTTCCTTATGTCGGTATTTCCCTCATGTCAGTATTTAGCTAATGTCACAATTTCCCTCATGCCTATATTTCCCTCATGTCAGTATTTAGCTAATGTCAGAATTTCCCTCATGTCTCTAATTCCGTCATGTCAGTGTTTAGCTAATGTCACAATTTCCATCATGTCTATATTTCCCTCATGGCTAAAATTCGACCTTAATAAGTGACTTGTTGTATTATGTGCTGTATAAGCAATTATACGAGTATAATTATCTGGAAGCCGATTATCTATGAACTATGTCCTCCGTTCATATCAACTGACACTACACCAACTAATAACCTTTATCTACTCAAGCATCAGGTCAGGCCTTCTGCCTCGCCTGGTGCTGCCACCTGGCTTCTTCCTCCTCGGCTGGCTCTGCCTGACGCCTTACCACTTGCGCCAACAAAATTTTCAGCAAACATTTTGTTTGGACGTGCATTGCCAATTGCATTGCAAGTGTAAACATATTGCTACACAATAGTAAAGTGCATCGCATAAAATGTCAAACCATTTCCGGTAGTATAATTTGTAAATCTACGGACCTGCGTACCTATATGATTTTTCACGTAGTTTGTATGGATCTGGAGTATGCCAATACGTCAAATTAAAATTTCATACCCCAACAAAAATGTGATAAGTACACACATTTATTTTGGGTAGGCAAGACTTGGCTACCCATATGATTTTGTTTGCATATTTTGTACAAAGATTTAAAACCAGAGTACACGGATACACAAAATTACAATTTTCTACACCAACAGAATTTGGAGAGCGCACAATGGTTTTGTAAACGTACTTTATTTTCACTGCAAGTTTTGGGTATGCAGGTCTGAAATTCCTACACAAAATGAGAAATTGCTAAGCAATTTTCATATCGATTGCACACACACGCGCGCACACACACACACACCTGCTATAACCAAGAGATGATGCACACACTGGTTTTGAGGTTTCCGATTCTAGACAGGTATTTTCTTGGTACAGTATAACCCCGTTAAACCAAACTTGAAGGGAACCTAGAAATCTTTTTGGATTAACCAAGCTTTGGCTTTGACTTTGACTTTGAGTAATCGTGTATTACACATGTAATATACAAAGTATGTGGACACTTTGATTGTTTTTTATGTATATACAGTATAACCCGGTTAAACCAAGCTCGGTTAAACCAAACGATCGGTTAATCCAAACTTTTTTCAGCGGCCCTGCAAAATCCTACAATTTATAATATAAAAAAGTCAATGGGGTCTCAGATGACCTTATAACCGCATGAAAGTTTGGTTTAACCATACCGGAGTGGCCTGGGGTCCGACAATTTTGTTTGGATTAACCGATAATTTGGATTAACCGACTTTGGTTTAACCAACTTTTTTATATGATAAATGGTAGTATTTTGCCGGGCCGCCGAAAAAAGTTTGGATTAACCGATCATTTGGTTTAACCGAGCTTGCTTTAACGGGGTTATACTGTAGTTCCAAGCAATTAAGATTGGCATTTGGGTAATCATTTCTTGCTGCATGGAAGGGGAATTAGGTCAATTTAATAGAACCGGTTAGTAGGGTAACTATTTCATGGAATCTGTCACCGCTGGTAGTCGTGAGCTGGAAATGGGAAAATAAAACCAATGTAGTTCCCAATCTGGTGCTCCTGCACTACCACGATTCACCCATCTGTAATGTCCAATGTGTTTGGGTGCCAGTGTAGCTCTTGAGTTTGGTGCTCTTGCGCTATGCTGCTACTCTCGAAAGCCACCAGGTAAACATAGCGTCTGTGAAGTGCAGCATTTCAGTGTGCACACCAAAATCTATTTGACATGTTTTCACTTCAAATATCTCCAAAGTCCATCATTTATTGCAGAAATTACTCCGACATAAATAAAGCAGACTCCAATGATCAATCTAATGTCATTAATCTAAAACATGAAGCGGTAACTGAAAACCCCTAGGATAAAAAAAAAAGGAGCTTGTTTTATTTAACGACGCCCCTAGAGCACATTGATTTTTATCATCGGCTATTGGACGTAAAACATATGGTCATTCTGACATATTTCTTTAGAGGAAACCCACTGCCGCCACATAGGCTCCTCTTTCCGATATTTAAAAACACCCTAGGATAATGCGACTTTAAAGTTGCATAGTCCGGTGGTTTTGAGTTTCTGCCATTTTCTGAGATAAATACAGTTGTTTGACCATCCTACTTTACTTGAGTTTGAAATAACTTTTGTTATAAATAGCTAACGTTGGATATATTTTAAGTGAAAACATGAATTAATTTTGGCAAGCACTTCACAATTCTGACACCATAGGCTTCAGCAGTAACAGGTTCTATTAAATTGACTCAGTATCCCCTTCTATGCAGCAATAAATGCTTAATAAGTGCACAGGTATCTAAGTTGAGTATGTAGGAGCAAATCTAGGTCAGTGTTTTGCTTTTGAAAATTTTGAGTTCTTCATTGGATACATCTAGAGAATCCTGCGAGTGTTTTCCTATCAGCCGCGTATACATCTAACCTTGTTTGCTGTCGATAAGCGAAATATTGGGAAAGAAGGAAGTAGGTAGGTGAGTGGGTGGAGGGGTCGGTGGAGGGAGGGAGGAGGGGTCGGTGGGTGGAAGGAGGATGGAGGGGTGGGTGGGTGGAGGGAGGGTGGGTGGGTGGGTGAATGTGTGATGCCCATGCAGAGTGGGCTGAATTGCTTCGTTGTTTGGTAGGTGATGAGTGCAACACAAATAAAGAGAGTAAATAAGGTGAAGGCACTGTTCTTAATGTTCTCACAGATGTTCTACGGTCCCTGTAATGCTCTATACACTAGTTAAAGTTGTATAGTCCGATGTTCTTGGCTTCTGCCATATTTAAAAACTAAATATATTAGGTTGACATTTCTAATCTACTTTTCTAATTTGGAGTAAGTGTTGTTGAAAAATGGCTAACTTTGGAGATAATTGATGTGATAACATGCAAGATATTTTTCGCGTTCAAACCAGAATGCTGGATATCATAGGCTTGTTATGACTTGCGGCAGTGGCAGGTTATATTAATCCTTTGGGGGCCGGGAGCGCCCGCGGGGACCTGCGGCTTTGCGCGCTTACAGTCCAGGAGTGCCTGAATGCATTTGCAATCGGGTAGCACTGTATGTGTGATATGATCTACACATTTTCAGGAAAACATCTATAGAAATCCAAATTCAACTACAGGTGTATGTGGGCTGTAAGCACATGGAACTTTTTGGCGCACGCAGTCGTTCCCAACCCCAAAGGGTTAAATTGACTTTAGTATTCCTTCTAGGCAGCAATAACACCCCATACAGACATGCGCATACAAAGAAATGTAGCAGTACACCAGTATCTAAGTGGAATATGTAGGATCAAATGCATGTAAGGGCTTTGGTTTTAGAAAATGTTATGGTTTCATGGGGTTATGCAACTTTAATATGTTGTTGAAGATTTACACTGCCTATCATGGATAAGTCTGAATAGACTTGTTTTCACCATTAGACAGTTTGTCGATAGAAAGCCCGAGCCTACACTTTTACCGACCCAAGGGATTTTTAACCTCCCACACCACATGGTATGAGAGCAACTGGCCTTTGATGACGCTGTAAGTTATACACGGCGGTGGAAATCCAAATTGGCAGAGGTAGGGGGGCATGGGGAATCGAACCACCGACCTTCAGATTAGGAGTCCAACCTAGAAAACACTCTAACCACTCTGCCACAGAGAACACCACGATATATTAAGCATATGAAGAGCAATGGATGAAATATTTATTTTTCTTGAAGATTTATACTGCCTATCATGAATAGACTTGTTTTCACCATTTGACAGTTTGGCGATAGAAAGCATGAGCCTACACTTTTACCGACCCAAGGGATTTTTAACCTCCCACACCACATAGACATGGTATGAGAGCAACTGGCCTTTGATGACGCTGTAAGTTATCCACAGCGGTGGAAATCCACAACGGGGAATCAAACCACCGACTTTCAGATTAGGAGTCTGACCAGAAGAGGTCATTTATCAACACTACTCCATTAAGAGCCCAGCGGGTTCTGTTATTTTCAATAGGAGCAAACATTCTGTTAAAGCTGCAGTCCGATGAAAGCATACAACTTTCAAAACAATCAAACATCAAAACATCAAACACAGAAAACACCAAAAAGCATAAAAAACGAATAGGAGAGACCATTCTAAACAAACTATGCACAAAAATATAATAAAAAAACTAAAACAAATTGGAAACACCATAAACAAGTTTACAGAAATTATAGCTTAACGGAAATCAATCCATATGGATTATGACCACTACTGCCCAGCGGTGAAAACAAGTGCATGCCCTTAACCGTTTTGAGCAGAATAAACTAAACAATCACCCGCCCCCCAAAAAAACCCTGAAAACCTTAACCTAGATTTGATTCTACATACCCAACTCTGATACCGGTGTATCTAGTTCACGTCTATTGCTGCATAAAAGGAATACTAAAGTCAATTAAACATGTATCGCTGCATAGAACTAGAAGGCAATTCTATGTAAATTTGAACCAGACGGGATGGCCGGATGAGTTAGAGCGTCCATCTCCCATGCTGGTAGATCGTGGGGTCGTGGGTTCGAACCCCGGTCGAGTCAAACCAATGACTTAAAAATTTATACTTGTTGCTTCCTAGCCAGGCGCTCAGCATTATTAGGACAGGGCAAGGACTGGTGTGCTCAGTGTCAGGATAATGTGACTGAGTGGGATACCAGCTCATGGTGCTGGCGGCCTGGTTTCCCAGTGGGACAGCACTATAAAGTCACCATGAGTGCGCACTGTCACAAGTCAGTACCTGTCCTGATATGACCTTAGATGTTGCTAGGACGTAAAACAAAACAACAAACAAACAAACTATGTAAATTTGATAGAACCTGTTACTTCTGAAGCCTATGCTGTCCAGCATTTCAACATGCACACCAAAATTAATTATGCGTGTTGTCACATCAAATATTTCCAAAGTTAACGCTTTAAAATAAGTTACCTCAGACTAAAACTAAAGATGAATATAATGATCAATCTAATGTATTTTATTCATTTTTTTTTTAAAAGAGAAAAAAAAGTGGCAGAAGTCAAAGCTATCAGACTATGCAGCTGTAAGGTAATGAGGATGCAATGGATGTGGGCTGAGTCAGTTAGTAAGTAATTGTCGCTTTATTTCCTCCAGGGATCTGGATTACTCCGCCCATCTATGTCGCTCTGTATATGTGTTCTAGCCGCGAGCCAGGTTAGAACAATTCCCAGACCTCTGCTTAGATGTTGGAATGGATGAATGGATTAGTGTTAATGTGCGCATGCCCAGGTTCTATGGTGTAGCCGGTATTGGGTAAAGTAGTTCGTACAAAAAGACTTGACTACTAACGAGCAGCACAGGCTTCCAAGCCATAACAGTTCTGGGAATAAAAAACAACCCCACACAGACATACGCGTACAAAGAAATGTAGCAGCCTGTGCAGACCAATCTAGCGCCTTGTTAATTTAATCACGCCTTCTGCGTATGTAAGTGAGTGTCACATAGCATGTGGCAATGGCGATAATGGGATGTGTGGGGTTGGTAACACTGATATATTAATGTGAAGCGGCTGACACCTGTATTTCTATGTGGGTCTGGTGACACTCATATCATTATGTGGGTCTGGTGACACCAATATCATTATGTGGGTCTGGTGATACCCATATCATATGCGAAGTGGCTGACATAATATCATTATGTGGGCCTGGTTGACACCCGTATTAGTATGTGGGTCTGGTGACACTCATATCATTATGTGGGTCTGATGACACCAATATCATTATTCGGGGGCTTGTCACATCATATGGGTCTGGTGATACCTATATCAGTATATATGTCTGGTGACACCCATCATTATGTGGGTCTGGTAACACCCATATCAGTATGTCCAGCGTTGAAAACAACTGCCCTCGTAGGGGCTTATACATTATGGGCAGGGTAAATACCTTATCACAAAAAAAACCAAAGAAATGTAGGTCTGGTGATACCCATATCATTATGTGGGTCTGGTGACACCCATATAATAATATATGTCTGGTGACACCCATATCATTATGTATGTCTGGTGACACCCATCATTATGTGGGTCTGGTGACAAACATATCAGTATGTAGGTTTGGTGATACCCATATCATTATCTAGGTCTGGTGACACCCATATCATCTAGTGACACCCATATCATTATGCAAGGACAGTGCAACATAATTACATTTGGTGCTCTTTGTTAAAACTAATACCCTGTGGCCAACTAACTAATATTGACACTGGACCTGGCTGCCAGCAGCCCGAGGATTCAACTACACTGTTTTGCATACAAGTCACCTGATCCCCAGGCTGCTCAAGCAGCACCTTCATACACATAGACAACCCAACTCCTGTATATAATAACATTTCCATATTGTTACTGCACATCATTATGTGAGGTAGGTGACACCCATATAATTTATTATGTGGGGCTGGTAATATCCATATCATTATGTGGGTCTGGTGACACCTATATCATTATGTGGGTCAGGTAACATCCATATCATTATGTGGGTCTGGTGACACCCATATCATTATGTAGGTATGGTGATACCCATATCATTATGCAGGTCTGGTGACACCCACATCATTATGCAGGTCTGGTGACACCCACATCATTATGTAGGTATGGTGATACCTATATCATTATGCAGGTCTGGTGACACCCACATCATTATGTGGGTCTGATGACACCCATATCATTATGTGGGTCTGGTGATACCCATATCATTATACAGGTCTGGTGACACCCATATCATTGTGCATGTTATGCTGTAACATGTATAATTCGTCACAACAACTGATCTCTGGAGCAACCACGTCAAATATAACCATAGCAATCACCAGTTCCCCTGCCGAGAATCAGTGACGCTCTAGCTGTCCTAGTATTACATCAGGAGTATACCGTGCCTCCCTTACCATAGTAACTAGCCTTAAATTAATAGAAACAATCTCTACACGCTAGTTCCTGAGTTAAATCCCTCAATCCTGATAGTATTATAGTAACACCCACTGGAAACTGGCTAGCGGCAGCTATCCTAGCAACGCGTCACAAAAAATGCAAGATGACCCAGTATCCGTAGTAACTTAATGCAGTCATCGTAAAAACAAATACAAACTCTCATAGTCAATGTGGTATTCCTTCGCATCCGTTTAGTCAGTTATTCACTTGAGCTCAAAACAGATAACAGTCAACTGACACAGTGATATGTGGGTCTGGTGACACCCATATCAGTATGTGGGTCTGGTGACCCCACATTAAATGTGGGGTTTGTGACATTCACCTAATAATATTTAGCGCTAGGAAACTAACAAGAGCCACATGTCCTAAGTTCCTAATGTCGTCCATTGCTGTTGGGTTTGTCACGTGACCGCGTGGTGTGATTGAGTGTGTATGGTTGTTGTCTGCGGGGTTTATGCTGGAAGGCTTAATTAAGCGCGTTCACCGTCTAATAGCGTTTACCTGCATGGCGTTCCCACTAGTGTTGGTAAGCTGGTAGGTTAAGCATGTTAGTGCGTACTAACATGAAGCTAGTGGCACCCTGGTCGAGCTAACCGGTCGTTTCGCATTCTCTTTCCATTATTCATCTATCTTTTCAGCGCTGGACACTGATCTTCCGGCCATGGCTTAACTTCAGTTAATTACACTATTTAATAAATATATAATAATATTTAATTGTATATATCAGGAATGAAAGATCTCCGCGTTTGCGCGGATTTCCGTGATTTTTCAATCCCACAGCACCATCAGCGTAGATCTATACTAATACGTGGTGCAGACGCCGCAGCACTAGCAGTGTATACCACTAATAAATGCTCCAAATGCCGCAGCACTATCAGCTTATACTACTACTATACATGCTTCAAACGGCGGAGCACTATCAGTGTATACCAATATATATGAAACACAACTTCCGGAAATTTTCCGCGATTCCCTGACAGTGTTAAACCTATGGGAGAATATCAGCATTTCCGCTTTTTTCCCGGAGATCACTTTCATCCCTGATATATGTTTATATTTGTTCCTATATATGTATGACTATGATATAGTTATGTTATATATATATATGTATATCTTATATGAAATATATATGTAATATACATATCTAATATATATGTATATATTAATATACTATCTATAATAATAAATATATGAAGACGCATAAAGTTTAGAGTGTCTATTATTTTTTTATTTTTGTTGTTGGTAAAACAGTTTATTCATCAGAATATAAATTTGTTTAGGGCCGAGGCACTGGTCTTCCGGCCGTTTACATTACACTGTAAATAGGTAGATAAGCGGGTGCGTAGATAGGGCATATTAGTAGATTGTGAAGGGTGTTAGTGGGTTAGCTATAATAAGTTCTGTGTTGTGGGCTAAGATGACCTATATATGTATATGTGGTATGCTTTATGTATACTGTATTTGTGATATATATATTTATATGTTATGTAAATGTTACATACATGGATATATGTTATATATACTATGTGCGCATACATAAATATATTGATATATGCTATGTTCGGTATATACATGTACGTATGTACGTATGTTATATATAAGGTATATACATATAAATATGTCATATATTGTTATATGTTATATATACAGTATATACATGTAAACGGTATGCGGGTATTGCAGTACCTCTGATACCTATCTGGTAAAATACCTCAGGGAGTTTGACGCCCTTGCCTTGCAAAGTTGTAAACCACTGCCTTGTGGTACGGCTAAGGCTAAGGGAGCAAACCCTAACAGAAAACCATGTTACCATGGCAGCATTAAAGGCGGTGATGAATGGAGCTCCCAACATCTCCCGACCAGCCACTGCAGGGACAAATAGTTTGCGCCTATCTTCATGTGTTCTTGCTGGTGTGAGAAATCTATTTTCTCCCTGAGAGTGAGAGTGGCACTAGTAACTTGCAAAAGCCAGCAGCACTTCAACGTTTTGCAAGCAGCCTTTATGAAATGCACAACTGCATGCGGTTAAGTAATGAAAGCAGTCTTTGTTGCATTGCGACCAACATCATATCATGATGATGATGACATGTAAACATATAACAATATATGACATAATCCTCCGGTGCGACTGACACTTGTCGACACCAGATGGAGGGGAGGTGGCCGCAGGTGGTGCCACCGGTCAAGAGCGGAGTCTTACGGAGAATAACGATGGTATCAAGTAATATAATAATATAATATTAATAATAATAAAGGAAACAATTCCCTTTGTATTTTTATACTCGCATAATACGTTATACACCACATATACCATATATATAACATACATACATGTTACCATATATAACATATATCAATATATAACATACTTACGTATGCGCACATATATATATATATATATATATATATGATAATAGATTAACTGTAACAAAACATGACATGAGTCTTTTGGCAGATTTTGCCTGAAACTGAAAGCGATGCAGCCAACCAGAGCCAGTCGCTGTGACTGACATGACTGATGTGACTGACGTGACCCCGTCCTTTCTCGTGCAGGGGAGAGCAGCGTCGAGCTGACGTCCGGTAATGCCTTCAGTCGCCGGCTGTCGTTCGGCAAGGGTCGCAGGTCGAGCTCCAAGCAGGCCGCCACGCCCCCCGACTCACCCAACCAGGGCGTCAAGTCCAAGAAGTGAGCAGCCACCCAGCCAGCCACACATCCAGCCACCCAGCGAACCACCCAGCCACCCACCCAGCCAGCCAGCCACCCAGGAACCAGCCAGCGAACCAACCAGTCAGCCAGCGAACCAGGCAAGCCAGCCAGCCAACCAGCCAGCTAGCCAGCCAGTGAACCAACCAGCCAGCCAGCCGGAACCGGAAGTGGGACGCCGACCGACCGGAAATGTCCCTGGGAGACGCTGACTCGGTGGGTGCCCGGCCGGGTGCTACTCGGTAACTGGGTAGTGAGTGAGGTGGTTGACCAAGTAGCTCGGGTGTGGTTCTGGGTGGGGGTGCGGGTGGGGGTGGGGGGAGCAGGGTTGCCAGCCTTGTCTAAGAACTACTACCTACTACTGTGTGTGTATATGTGTGTGTGTGTCTGTATGTATGTGTGTGTGTGTGTATATATATCTATATATATATATCCCTGTGCACCGTGGTTAGGGGTTAGGGAGTACTGATGGTGAGGCGAGGCTACAGCTGAAAGTAAAGAACTGTATTTCACTTGATGTATCTGATATAAATATATATATCAGGGAAAGGAACGGAATATATATATAGATATATATATATATATATATATATATATATATATATATATACCCCCCTTCTGGCTGATAACCAAAGTGTGAATGACTAGTAGATTCCACTTTCACAGCTAGGTAAAATTTCACTTCATATGATCATGCGACATAATGTAAGAAGTTTTTAAACGAGGACGGAAATATAAATCCATTTCCCTGATAGTAATTGGTGAGAATGCAATATAGCACTCAGAAATACGGAACTTTTGTTAATGTGAGTGTCCTATATATATATATATATATATATATATATATAGTATAATATATTGTATACATTAATATACACACATAGGACATACATGTAGCATGACAATAATACATAACATATATATAATAGAAAAACAAACAAATTAAAAACTTAAAGCTGCATAGTCCGATGAAAACATCAATTTTTTAAACCAAAGCAATTATCTAGATTTGATTCTATATATCTAACTTAGATACTGGTGCACTTATTAACCATTTGTCACCACATAGAAGGGAATACGGAGGCAATTTAATGGAACCTATTACTGCAGAAGCCTATGGTGTCAGAGTTTTGGCGTGTGTGCCAAAATTAATTTTTACATAGTTGCACTTTAAATATCTCAAAAGTTAGTCATATAAAATAAAAGTTGCTTCAAACTAGAGTAAGGTCGATTATAACGACCAACCTAATATATATTTATCTCCGAAAAATGAGAGAAACTCAAAACCATCGGACTATGGAACTTTAAATCAGCCTCCTAGGTACAACTGAAAAGATCATTTACATTTGTAGATATATTTCACATTAAATATACCACACTTGTATTGCAATTAATTTGAGCTTTTGAACAAAAGATAAACAGATCGAATTTTATCGAGTGAAAACAGCAATTTTTTTAATTGATAAGAACATAGAAGAAAAGAGCCTGCCACAATCTTTAGATGCCTTATCAGGGATTTGTCTATTTTATCAGTGATGATATTTTCGGTTTTTAGGCGGATTTCCGTGTTTCTTTTCACAGCCTGGGGGCATTTTGTATATATAGGTGTAAACGGGAATTTGCTGTCGGGATAATAATCGCAGCTTGATTTCTGTTGTCTTTGCCTGAAACCACTATCATCCCTGTTTATTGCGATACGTTAAGACTGGTTTTCTTAATTGTCAACAGTTGGGAAGAGTTGTGAATTATTTTCAACTACATTCTCTGAACTCACACACCTCGTATCGTCAAGTATGTAATGTATATTATCCTGTGTACTGAAATAATATATTAAAGAAAATACCCACCCAAATGCTGATTTAAAATGCAAAGGACTTGATGGAAACTACCCTGCAATGTGTAATATATATAATATATGTATCTACCCTGCAATGTGTAATATATATAATATATGTAATATATATATAATATGTGTATATTAATAAAAAAGAAGACAAAATGCCTTTGTATTGACGCTGGCTTGCCACATATCAGTGTATTGTGATAGTGTTGGGACCAGGTGGGGAGTCCTATACTGATTTGAGGGTTGACCTAATTAACCACCGGCCATTGTAATAGGCATGTCACACTACGACGTAAGGAGGTAACGTAAGCCGACGTTGGTGAATTTTGGTCATTACATTGAGGTACGTCGAGTTACGTCATGCTTACGTTACATCGAGTTACGTCAGGTTACGTTGAGTTACGTCAGCGCTCGTCCAAGTTTTGGACATGTCCAAAAATTTTGATGTAGCTCGACGTGATACAGTGACGTTTGGATGATGTCACACTCACGTTACGCCGATGTTAGACGTGCGGGAGGGATGCGTCAGCTACATTAGATCAACGGCGCATTACGTCATAGTGACGCACAGGGAGGAGGACTTTGCGGCTCACGCCGGTGATGTTGCGCGCTGGGGTTTCGCTAGCCTCACGTTTACATAATTAATAATTCCTTTGACCTCTCTCGTTGTCACAACGCTAGACCGACATTACGCTCACGTCATTGACGTCCAACTTGGGCCCATATTTGCATATTACGCCAACATTTTCGACGTGTTAAATTTATTTTCACGTTGTCCCTATGCTAGTGCGTTACGTCGTAGTGTGACAGGGCCATTAGTGAAAGGTGATTATTATTGTTGTAGCGGCTTTATAGTGTTTTGTAAATTGGTGGCGGGCAGTCGAGAGTAAAAACGTTCGGTTCGGTACGTGTTGTAATTGTATTCCTAGAACACTACCAGCCACAGATTACACGAAGCAACACATCACACTATACACTAAGCACCACACCACACTATACACCATAGCAAAATACCATACACCACACCACATCACACAGCACCACACAACACCACACTCCCATCTTCTGGCGACCGGGTGCGGTGGCCGAATCGGTAGAGTGCACGCTTTCCATGTGGAAGGTCACGAGTCCGAATCCCAGCCGAGTCAAATCAATGACTTATAAAATTTATACTTGTCGCTACCTAGCCTGGCGCTCGGCATTAATAGGATAGGACAAGGACTGGTTAGCATAGTGTCAGGATGATGTGACTGAGGTATCGGGTTATGGTGTCAGTGGCCTGGTCTTCCACTATAAAGCCACGATGAGTGCACACTGTCACAAGTCAGTACCCGTCCTCATATGACCTTAGATGTTGCTAGGATGTAAAATGAACAAATCCATCTTTTGGCATAGCGCTATACTCGCTCATTACGCAAAGCCATCTGTGCCTCAATTCTTCGAGTTCTGTACAGACTGTGTTGTCATGTGACCGTGTGTGAGTGTGTGTGTATTTCTACTTTACAAGGTGTACATAGTAATAGGTTTTAGACGGCTGGACCCACTGTACAGACACTCACTCATTGACGCCACAACTACAGCACACAGCCACATATAGACACACACACACACTCACACACACACACACACACAGGTACCCACTCATACACACTATAATCCTCGCTAGTACAAATAGGGAGTTGGAAATTTTACTACCAATAATTTCCATCTGAGAATTTATTAATGATGTGGTCTTTTTAATTTAATTTAATTTTTTTTAATTTTCTCAAACGGAGTGGAATATTCAACCATGCATTGTAGAGTTTGCTGTTTGGGATGGAGAATCGACGATTTTTGTAGCTTCATTCACTTCGAATGAAGTAGGGTATTTATTGTAGGTAATCCATAGCTGTGTGTGATTTTTCCAGTTGTGCTCCTCTCCTCCTCTCCTCCTCTCCTGCTCTCCTCCTCCTCTCCTCCTCTCCTCCTCTCCTCCTCTCCTGCTCTCCTCTCCTCCTCCACTCTCCTCCTCCACCACATCGTCCTCCTCGTCCTCCTCTTCCTCCTCCTCCTCTCCTCCCTCTCCTCCTCCACTCTCCTCCTCCACCACCTCGTCCTCTTCCTCCTCCTCTCCTCCTCTCCTCCTCCCTCCTCCTCCCCTCCCTCCTCTCCTCCTCCTCCTCCCCCCCCCCCTCCTCGTTCACCTCGCCCTACCATTCCTCTTACTCCTATTGTGCGATGATGACATTATTTACCCTGTAACCTCTTCCTCGCCTCGTCCTCTTCATCCTCATCCTCATCCTCCTTCTCCCCCTCCTCTCCTCATCCTCCCCTCCTCCCATTAGCTCCCTTCATCCTCGCCTCCCCCCCCCATACCCTCCCCCTCCTCCCCCTTGTCCTCCTCTTCATCCTCACCCGCCCCTCCTTCTTCTTCCCCTCCCCTCTTCCTCCTCCTTCCCCTCCCCCACCACCTCCTCTCCTCCTCACTAATCTTCTCCCCTTCCTCCTCTCCTTCTCCCCGTCCCCCACCGCATTCCCATCTCCTCCTTCCACTCCCCCCCTCCTCCTCCTCCGTACCCCTCCCCCTCCCACCGCCTCTCCTCCTCTCCTCTCCTCTCCTCTCCTCAATTACCTTCTCCCCTTCCTACCTTCCTTCTCCCCGTCCACCCCCACCGTCTGTCCCCCTCCTTCTCATTCTCATTCTCCTTCCACACCTCCTCTTCCTCCTCCTCTTCCACCACCTCCACCTGCTTCCCTTCTCCACCACTACCTCCTTCTACCTCTCCCCTTCCCCTCCTCCTCCTCCTCCTCCTACTCCTCCTCTTCCTCCTCCTCATCGTCCACCCCTCTCCGGTTCACTCCCTAAGGCATATGAGCAATCTTTTACTAAATAAAGGCTTCAATTCATTTAACCCAGATTTCAAAGCGCGCACAAGAAATGTGTGTGTGGCGAGGGGGAGCGGGTTCTTATGTTTAGGACTGTTATGGTGTGATATGATAGTCAGACAACTTTGGTATGAATTAAGGCCAGTTTTAGAAGTAGCATAGTCTGTTGAAAGCATAAAATTTTCAAAAGTGACGCCCTTATCTAGATTTGAATCTACATAGCCAACTTTGTACTGGTGCAGTTATTAAAGTTGCATAGTCCGATGAAACATAATATTTTCAAAACTTAAACACTCACCTAGATTTGATTCTACATATTGTAGTGGCCCATGGCCCTCCGACTCTCACTCACACGCTCACACACGGAAGAACACCAATATTCAATCAGTGTACCCTTCAACCTGGTTTATTGAGCCATCTGCTCTCCGCGGCGTCAGTAGTTGTCTGACCCACCCCCTGACTCGCCAGATCCCACATCGACTCTATAGGTGTGTGTGTGTGGGGGGGGCAGCCACACGCAGTAGTAGAGGGCAGCCCAGTCGGGGTCTGCCCGGTGGCTACCCTTGCCGCCACCTAGCGCAGTGTAATGGAACTGCGCCGGTGTACGGCGTAGTCTCCGCTGCTACCGTGTGGTAGTAGAGCTCATGTACAGACTACTACAATATCTAACTTAGATACTGATGCACTTATTAAGCATTTGTTTCTGCGTAGAAGGCAATACTGAGTCAATTTAACAGAACCTGTCACTGCAGAAGTCTATGATGTCAGAATTTTGGCAAGCTTGCCAAAACTAATTTTCCATGTTTGCACTCAAAATATCTCAAAAGTTTACGATTTAAAATAAAAGTAACTTTGAACTAACGTAAAGTAAATACTAGTGATCAATCTAATATATTTTTCTCATAAAAAATACAGACATTCAAAACCATCGGACTATGCAACTTTAAACATTCGATGCTACATCGAAGGACATACTACGATAATTTAATAGTTAATGTTACTGCTGAAGCCTGTGGGGGTCAGATTTTAGGCAAGCATGCCAACATTAATTTGGCATGTTTTCACTTCAAATATCTCCTAAGAATAAGATTCATTTTAAAGCAAGGTTACGTCAGACTAAAGTAAGGTAGATTATAACAATCAATCTAATAGAAAATGATTGAAACTCAAAACTATCGGACTATGCCACTTTAAATAAAGTAACTGCTAACTCTGAAGTCTCCCTAACAAATGTGTGGCTGAGCACCTCTATCCTGTAGCCCGCCTCCGGAGTTAAAATTTGGAATTACTGACAGTAATTAAAAGGCTACTCCTGTCTAGTCTAAGCCCTAGTGTGGCACCCCATCCAATGTGTTGGGATATCTTCATCACCAACTATCATAATCACAAATCAAAAAGAAAAGAAAACTATGAAATCTGAAATATTCACCATAGTAAAACTGTAGGGCTTAAGTTGGGAATGTGAAACTAAATCAGACTGACCTGACCTGACACTTGGGTGTGTGCAATGACCCTACACTTTAAAATGCACACACTTTATGGTATTGATTTTGTTGTTACCAGCGCAAGGCTGTATTATATGTAGTAAACATTGTTAAGTATATATTACGGGAAATGCAATAGATTAATTGTTAATAATATAAAGAAGTACTTAATGATACTTACTACCAGCAATGATGAATGACCTTGCTACTTGTAATTTGGTAATGTGAATAACCTTGAACTTTTATTATTATTATTATTATTATTGTTGAACCCATGGGTGTTCACTCAGTTAATGACTTAAACTTTTATTGTGGTGGTATTTGTCTTAAAGACTACATACACAATGTTCTAGATTCTGTAGACACGTCGGTATATGTCTTAAAGGATGTACATACATGATGCTCTAGATTCTGTAGACACGGTGGTATCTGTCTTAAAGGCTGTACATACACAATGTTCTAGATTCTGTAGACACAGAGGTATCTGGCATAAAGGTTGTACAAACAGGATGTTCTAGATTCTGTAGACATGGTGGTATTTGTCTTAGAGGCTGTACATACACAATGTTCTAGATTCTGTAGACACAGAGGTATCTGGCATAAAGGCTGTACAAACAGGATGTTCTAGATTCTGTAGACATGGTGGTATTTGTCTTAAAGGCTGTACATACACAATTTTCTAGATTCTGTAGACATGGTGGTATCTGTCTTAAAGGCTGTACATACAGGGTGTTCTAGATTCTGTAGACACGGCGGTATCTGTCTTAAAGGCTGTACATACACAATGTTCTAGATTCTGTAAGCACGGCAGTATCTTAAAGGCTGTACATACAGGATGTTCTCGAATCTGTAGTCGTGGCAGTATATCTTGTAAAGGCTGTACATACAGGATGTTCTAGATTCTGTACATGTGGCGGTATCTGTCTTAAAGGCTGTACATACAGGAAGTTCTAAATTCTGTAAAAGCGGCGGTATCTGTCTTAAAGGCTGTAAAGGTTGGGGGGGGGGGGGTGAGAGGGTGGGTTCTTTCTCATCTTTTTCTCTTTTTTGTCTTTATGTACACACAATGTAAGGGTTAAGAATCGGTGCACTGTGTACACAATCGCACCCAGAAGGAAGCACCTTTCCTACTGTTTGGTTTATTATGACGTCATCGATAATGATGTCAATACGGGTGTTCTGATTTTTGCTGGTCCCTGACTTAAGGACTGAAGCTGAGACCCAGCATGCGTGCGGGTCGCAGCTAAAGCGGAAGGTGGGTAGTTGGTGCCCCTCCGACTCCTATCCTTCACTATAGAACCCCTATGTTCTACACCCACTTAGACCCTATCATCACACGCCTCCTGATAACCAAACTTGGTAAGGGTTATTGCCATAATTTCTAATGTAGATTGCAGTGAAATTGTCTGAGTAAATATTTTACATGCGATAAAATACCACTTCCTGTAACGTGGTGTATGTTTTCGCCTCCTCCCACTTCCGCCCACCCCCGCCCCGCCCCGAACTTCCGCCTTGTATGCTGTAACTGTGACTCGGTGGGCTGGGTCACAGCTTCAGTCCTTGGTGAGGGACCAACAGAACTCAGAATATCTGCGTTGGCGACTTGACGTATCTAGGTGGCCTTATTGTGGCATTAGTCCACACGGAGTGCCGTCCATCTTCTTTGTCTATCTGTCCTATCTGTCTGTCCTGTCTGTCTGTCTGTCTTTGCCAGTCAGTCCCATGAAAGACTTAGCACTTAAAGCTGCATAGTCCGATGAATACATCAAATTTTCAAACCTAAAACACTGGCTAGATTTTATCCTACGTGTCCATCTCATATACCGGTGCACTTATTAAGCTTTTGTTGCTGCATAGAATGAGATACTAGCCAATCTAATAGAACCTGTTACTGCTGAAGCCTATGGTATCAGGATTGTGACTAGATAAAAGATTCACCCGGTACTTGTAGTACACGGGTGAAGACCAGCCTTATATAAATACGGGCGAAAATAGCGTTAGGTATGGAAGTGAGGCTCCAGTATGTGGCTCCACTATCAAATGGCAACCAATATTATGCATATAGGCACAGAGTTGGTGAAATGGGAGAGAATGCAAAAAAGACAAGATGGCGGCCGCAGTACGCCGTCGATTTCACTTTTAAATCTGATTAAACTATATATTATATTATATTTTTCAACTCAAAGGTAGCGGGTAAATAATAAAACATATGTAAAGAATAAATGTTGCTTCTTAGATTGTTAAATTAGGCTCTCAATTATTTTACCCGCATTTTCGCCACCTTTTACATAAGGCTGGTTTGCACCCCTACTGCAGCAGTACGGGGTGAATCTTGTACTTAGATTGTGACATGCTTGCCAAAATTAATTTTCCATGTTTACACTTCAAATATCTCGTGTATAAAGTTTGTCCCTTTAAAATAAAAGTTACTTTAAACTAAAGTAAATTAGATTTAAAACCAACAGCCTAATGTATTTGAGCCTGTCTCAAAAGGTGCTAGCTCTTCGTTTTTTTGTCCATAGTAACGATTGACACAAAACAGCACAGAAACGGTTACACTGAAAACACAAGGACATTTGCTTCAAATCAATATGTATTCTATTGGGATTATGAAACACCATGTAAAAAACCAAATCAGTTTATCCTGAGCAAATGCATAAGTAGATAGTGTGTTGATCGTTACTATGGACAAAGTTTTGTCCCATATTGCTTAGCACCTTTTGAGACAGTCTCAGAAAATGGCAGAAACTCAAAACCATCGGACTATGTTACTTTAACAGCGGCGGTTCTCCGCGGGCTCCGAGGTAGGATTGATTGGTCAGTCTAGCTTCACAATTCACACTATGTGCTATGAGATTTCTCTACATCCGGGTCGTGAAGGGACCCTCGGTTATCTCCCATCCCACACCCTGAGTTCAAGTCAGGGTGGAGGATGCGCGTCATGTGACACATACGTCATCACAGCTTTTACATCACGCCTTTCTCAGTCATTGATGTACGCATTGGAATGACGTCATACCTTTTGGTGACCTCACTGTCAGTGACATACTCACTGTTAATAATGTCACTAGCTGTTGGCATACGTCGAAGGGTGGCATGCGTTGGCAATGCATGCACTGTGTTATGATGTCACTGGGTTGTGGTGGCCGTAATGATGTATGTGATGACCTCACTGGTTGGCCGGTGACATTCCATGTTAGATAACGTCCCGGGTGGCGACCAGAAAGTCAGTTTTATCTGGTGACCTCACTGTCAGCAATGCATGCACTGTAATGACGGCACTGGTGGCGGCTGGAAGGTAGCGTGCATTGCGTAGCTTTGCATTGTAACCTCACTATTGGCGACATACGCACTGGCATGACATCATGAGTGGTGGTGACAAGTTGACGGAATAAGCGCACAGCTTTGTTGGTGACCTCAATCTTGGTGATGCACACACTGGAATGACGTCACACAGCTCTTATGTGATGAGTTCACAGCCGGCGATGTGCGCACGCGCGGTGATGACGTCACTGGTGGTAGCCGAAAGGGTGCCAGTGTGCGTGGGTTTTCTTTTCTTAAAAAAAAATATCTTCTTTCTATTAGCCGTAAGCATAGGTCATGTACCTGACATTCCCAGACAGTGACGTGCAGAGGTTTTGTGATGCCCGGGGACAACTCCTTGATTGCATGCCCCTAAAACTCAATTATCGGGTCTAGTACGGAGAAATGTGAGCAAGGAAGACATTTTAAATATGCCCCGATATGGATGCCTGGGGCTGTCGCACCCTCTCTGCACGCTACTGGTCCTGTTCCCAGAGCCTTCTGATTGGACAATTGAGTTAAGAGTAGACGAGTGATGTAGAGTTGGATACTTATGCGAGCGTTAGCATATACATAGTATATAAGAAAAGATATATACAAAGAACTGTGATGACATGTGGAGCTTACCCCGAGTTTTTGTTTGTCCAGTGTGAACTCTTATTTAAGTGTCGATCTACTTACTACTTGACAAGAAGGTAAGGCTAAATCAATCAAACCAATCACACCAATGAAAACAATCAAACATTTAAACTCAACCAAAGAAAGAAATATAGCTCTTGCGGGAAAATATATATATATATATTGTTAACGCCAGATGGGATGGCCGAATGAGTTAGAGCATCCGTCTCCCGTGTTGGTAGATCATGGGATCGTGGGTTCGAATCCTGGTCGAGTCAAACCAATGACTTAAAAATTGATACTTGTCGCTTCCTAGCCAGGCGCTTGGCATTACAAGGATAGGGCAAGGAGCAGCGGAATGAGGAAGACCAATCGTCCGCGATTGAAATTTCCCCTGCTTAAAAAACTAATGTACCCAAACAAATATATGTATATACAGTAAAACCTCTAAGTCGACCGACCATGGGACCAACTTTAAATGGTCCATTTAGGGAGGTGGTTGGTTTAGGGAGTTTTTAAAAATCATTACAATGGTATTGTATGGGCGATTGTTTGGGACCCAAATAAAGCAATCGATATAAGGGAGTGGTCGATCTGGAGGTGGTCAGTTAGAGAGGTTTTACTGTATATATATAGTTCTTGCGGAAATAAACTACCTACCTATTTATCTACCGACGTACCTATCTATCTACCTAATGCCCTTGGTTTATAAAGTTCTGAGGAATTTGAGCGCAATTCCCCAGTGTGGAAATGTAGTTTCAACGAAGGAGACTTTAAGGTCTCACAACGCGGGTATTGCTGATTGCTGTTGACAGCGTTTACTCTGGTGACATTGACTTGTAATGCTGGTCCAATGCTATTTGGGATCACTTTGAAAGTTGCAATCTTGTACATAATGATATATAATCCTTTGCACCTGTTTATGATTATGCATAATTGTTATATACCGATGGAAGTCACCGATGTACTATTGGTGGAAATACAATGAGTGTATACATACATGGTTAAATGGTGTGACTCTCCAATACCATCATCTGTGAAAGAGAATAATAAACTAATTATATGGACACATGTTGTATGGCTCATGCGTGATTATTTCAGTTAAAGCTGCATAGTCCAATGACACATCATATCTGTTTTAAAAAAAAAACACTCGGCTAGATTTGATTCAGCGGATCTACCTTACGCCCCCCCCCATTTACACACGGGCCTTAAAGCTGCATAGTCCGATGAAATATCACATTTTCAAAAACAAACCAATTATCTAGGTTTGATTTTACATATCTAACTTAGATACTGATGCATTTATTAAGCATTTGCTTCTGCGTAGAAGGCAATACTGAGTCAATGTATCAGACAGAACCTGTTACTGCAGAAGTCTATGGTGTCACGAGTTTTGGCAAGCTTGCAAAAACTATTTTTTCATGTTTGCACTCAAAATATCTCAAAAGTTTACCATTTAAGGTAAAAGTAACTTTGAACTAATGTAAAGTCGATACTAGTGATCAATCTAATATATTTATCTCAGAAAAAAAACAGAAATTCAAAACCATTGGACTATGCAACTTTAATTCGCCTCAACTATCTTGCCTCATCTTAAGCCATGTTTACACGGGCGAGTTAAAACGCCTCAAATAATGCGCCTTGCCTAGTTCGCCTTACATTCGCCGTGTAAACGCGACTCTGAGGTGGATTAGGGCTGAATCGATTCATATTATTTGCTTTATATAAACCACCTCGCGAGGTAGTTTATATGAAGCGAACTAGCTTAAGCACCTCACGCATGCGCAGTCGAGACCTTAGTTTGTTGACTTTCCGGTTGATCAAAAGCGCATATTATATAATTTGGTCTATGAAACTGCTAGCTGTGCACAGATATTTTTTTCATGATTTATTTTAAGGTTTTCACTGCCCAGCAGAAGTTTTGACCGTTCCAAAACAATATGATTCAGTCCATACATATCTAGGTCGAACCCACACTCTCGTGGCGACGTCGACTAACCGAAATTGGCGCTGGTTAGTCTGGACTTGCTCATGCGCAGATATCGATTTCAGCCTTAAACTCCTCCGTGTGTAAACACGCCGCTACTTCACTTCATATGAATCGCTTTGTCTAATTCGCTTTACAATTGCCCGTGTAAACACGGCTTCTGTCGACTCAAAATGGGTGTCTGAACGCGCTGTTGAGGCGAATTAGGGCTGATTCGACTCAACTAGTTTGCCTCATGTAGACTTCTTCACGAGGTGGATTAGATAAGTAGCTGATGATAAAAATCAATGAGCTCTAGAGGCGTTGTTAAATAAAACAAGCTTTACTAAATTAGATACTGACGCACTTATTAAAGCTGCATAGTCTGATGAAGCATCAAATTTTCAAAAACAAAACTCACCTAGATTCGATTATATGTATCTAATTTATATAGAGTACTGAAGCATCAGCTTTTCAAAAGCAAGATGCTCATCTAGATTTGATTCTACGTATCTAAATTAGATACTGACGCACTTATTAAAGCTGCATAGTCTGATGAAGCATCAAATTTTCAAAAACAAAACACTCGCCTAGATTTGATTTGATCTATCTAACTTACCTACCGGTGTACTTATTAAAGTTGCATGGTCCAATGGTATAAATATATTTTCAAAACTAAATAAAACGCTTACCTACATTTGATCCTACATATCTAACTTAGATGCTGGTGCCCACACTAATCAATTGGTGCTGTATTTATGGAATACATCCGATTTGACAAGAATGTACGTTCACACCACTGCTAGAGGAAGCCATGTGCCTCAGAACTCACTTCCTAAGAGTAAGATGCAGGTTAATCTCATGACCTCTCTGAGGCTCCCGGTGGTCATGGCCTAGTTTCATCATGCTTCAGTACACCAAGTGACCATGGCGAGATTGGGAGATTGGAAATGAGGTCACAGCCTTGGCTTCCAGCCCGGGAGTTTCAGCAAGCTTGCTGAAATTATTTTGAATGCATTCACTTCAGATATCTTCAAAATGAGTTCGCAGTCATCAAAACCACTTCAAGGTAATGGTAAGTAGATCATAATGATCAATTTAATATATTTATCTAAAAATGTTTGGGCAAACTCACAAGCCATCGGACCATGCAACTTTAAGCATTTGTTGACACCTAAAAAGGCACACTGAATCAATTTAATAGAACCTGTTACTGCATAAGTCTATGGTGTCAGAGTCTGTGCTTGCCAAAATTAACTTCACATGTTTACATTTCAAATATCTTAAAAGTTAGCAATTTAAAATAAAAAGTTATTTCAAACTACAGTATGACTATAACAATCAATTTAATATATTCATCTCAGAAAAGAATAACTCAAAACCATCTTACCATGTAACTTTAATTAAAGCTGCATAGTCCGATGAAAACATCAACATTTCAAAGCCAAAATAATTATCTAGATTTAATTCTACATATCTAACTTAGATATTGGTGCACTTACTAAACATCTGTTGTCACAGAAGGGAATACTAAGTCAATTTAACAGAACCTATTCCTACAGAAGCCTATGGCGTCAGTTTTTGCGTGCTTGCCAAAATTAACTTTAAGGAACTGTCACACTACGATATCTTAGCATATGCTGACGTATCTGATTTTCGACCAACACATCGGTGTACGTCATCATACGTTACGTATACGTTGGGTATGTTCCGGATACGTCGCCATGCATCGAGGCTCTGAAGAAATGTTGTGCATGCTAACAATTTCCAACGTGTGTCGACATGTGGCTCGTATGTTGAATGTACGCTGTGTGTATGCTCCGGATACTTCAGTGTACGTTAGGGATACATTGGTATACATTGCTGCACGTTAGCCAAACTTTCACCTGGTGGAAACGTACAGTCCGCATGCAGTCCACATACTGCCAACGGATGCATTACATACTCCTAAAATACTTAGAACGTATGCCTGTCATATCTCCAGCGTATTTAACGTATACGCCATACTTCTAGCAATGGAGTAACGTTGGTTAGCATTCTGTGAGTGTATGCAAGCATTTTGCAAACGTTTTGCGAGGCACATGAACGCTCTCATACGCTAGCAATACGTCAGAGATATGTCCTGCATACTTTACGTACGGTGTGAGTACGTTGGGCCAACACGACTGGTATGTGGAATTATTTCCCTGCATGCGTTATTGTGATTGTGTGAAGAGAGTAATGTGGTTGTTGAAGCAGGGCCAGGCAGTGTAAAGAATGGTGGGCGGGGGGGGGGGGGGGGTTGAGGGAGGGAGGGAGGTGGTGATGGGGGGGGGGGGGTTGAGGTAGGGGTGGGTGGGTGGGGGGGGGGACACAGCATTGCTGTATTATGCAATGGGCTTACTGTCATTCCCAGCACAAACGAGACAAATCCGTCCAATACTAAGACAGCCACCACACATTCCTCTCCTACGCATCTTGCACACACGCTGACAGTCCTCCCACATTGACAGTCCTCCTGCACACACATTGACAGTTTTCACACATTGACAGTCCTTCTACACACATTGACAGTCTTCACACATTGACAGTCATTCCATACACATTGGCACTCCTCACACAGCCATTGATAGTCCTCCTACACACATTGACAACCCTTCCACACGCATGGACAGTCCTCCTACACACATTGACAATACTTTCACACACATTGACATCCCTTCCACACACATTGACAGTCCTTCCACACACACATTGACAGTCCTTCCACACACATTGACAGTCCTTCCACACACATTGACAGTCCTTCCACACACATTGACAACCCTCCTACACACATTGACAGTCCTTCCACACACGCATTGACAGTCCTTCCACACACATTGGCAGTCCTTCCACACACATTTACAACCCTTCTACACACATTGACAGTCCTTCCATGCACACATTGCTAGTCCTTCCACACACACATTGACAGTCCACACACATTTACAGTCCTTCCACACACATTGACAGTCCTTCCACACACATTGAGAACCCTCCTACACACATTGACAGTCCTTCCACACACCCATGGACAGTCCTTCCACACACATATCGGCAGTCCTTCCACACACACATTGACAGTCCTTCGACACACACATTGACAGCCCTCCTACATACCCATTGACAGTCCTTCCACACATACATTGACAGTCATACACACATTGATAGTCCTCACATGCATTGACAGCTCCTTTCTCCCTACACTGACACACCTTGACAGTCCTCCATTCACACACACATTGACAGTTCCTGTTCTCTCCACACACACATTGACAGTCACCCCCCACACCCAGTGACAGCCCCTTATTTCCACATACACATATCTTGAGAGTCCCCTCTCCACACACACATTGACAGTCGCTTCTCCACACACACACACAATGACAGCCTTTCCAACACATACACACACTTGCAGACTCCCGTCCACATACACATACATGCATATTGACCATCACCCACACACATATTGACAGTCCCCTTTCTCTCCTCACACACCCATTGACAGTTCTCCCCACGCAAATATTAACAGTTCGCTCTTTACACACACCTTGAAAGTCCACCAATCCATACATGCACACCTTGACAGTCTCTTCCACACACACATTAACAGTCCCCTCTCTCTCTCCATGCCCACCCACATTGACAGTTCCCTTTGACAGATCTCACACACTATACACATTAACAGTCCACCCTCTCTCTCCACACCCACCCACATTGACAATTCCCTTTGACAGATCTCACACACTAGACACATTAACAGTCCCCTCTCTCTCCACACCCACCCACATTGACAGTTCCCTTTGACAGATCTGACACACTACACACATTAACAGTCCCCCCTCTCTCTCCACACCCAGCCACCTTGACAGCCCCCCCCCCCCACCACCACACACACTAAGCACATTAACAGTACCCCCTCTCTCTCCACACACATGCCTTGACAGTCTTCTCCACACACACATTAACAGTACACCCTCTCTCCACACAGAAGCCTTGACAGTCTTCTCCACACACACATTAACAGTACCCTCTCTCTCCACACTGAAGCCTTGACAGTCTTCTCCACACACACATTAACAGTACACCCTCTCTCACCCTCGTCTCTCCACACACTGACAGCCCTTCGACACAGCTTCAGCTTCTCCACACACACTTAACAACACCCTTACAACACAGTACACCCTCTCTCCACACAGAAGCCTTGACAGTCTTCTCCACACACACATTAACAGTACCCTCTCTCTCCACACTGAAGCCTTGACAGTCTTCTCCACACACACATTAACAGTACACCCTCTCTCCACACAGAAGCCTTGACAGTCTTCTCCACACACACATTAACAGTACACGCTCTCTCCACACAGAAGCCTTGACAGTCTTCTCCACACACACATTAACAGTACACCCTCTCTCCACACAGAAGCCTTGACAGTCTTCTCCACACACACATTAACAGTACCCCCCTCTCTCCACACAGAAGCCTTGACAGTCTTCTCCACACACACATATTAACAGTAACCCCCACTCTCTCCACACAGAAGCCTTGACAGTCTTCTCCCACACACATATTAACAGTACCCCCTCTCTCCACACAGAAGCCTTGATACATTCTTCTCCACACACCACTATTAACAGTACCCCCTCTCTCCACACAGAAGCCTTGATAGTCTTCTCCACACACATATTAACAGTACCCCCTCTCTCCACACAGAAGCCTTGACAGTCTTCTCCACACACATATTAACAGTACCCCCTCTCTCCACACAGAAGCCTTGATAGTCTTCTCCACACACATATTAACAGTACCCCCTCTCTCCACACAGAAGCCTTGACAGTCTTCTCCACACACATATTAACAGTACCCCCTCTCTCCACACAGAAGCCTTGATAGTCTTCTCCACACACATATTAACAGTACCCTCTCTCTCCACACAGAAGCCTTGACAGTCTTCTCCACACACATATTAACAGTACACCCTCTCTCCACACAGAAGCCTTGATAGTCTTCTCCACACACATATTAACAGTACCCCCTCTCTCCACACAGAAGCCTTGACAGTCTTCTCCACACACACATTAACAGTACCCTCTCTCCACACAGAAGACTTGACAGTCTTCTCCACACACACATTAACAGTCCTCCTCCTCTCCACACACATATACTTTGACAGTCCCCGCGCTACACACACACACAATACACACAAATTAACAGCCCCCTCTCTCCACACACCCACCTTGGCAGTCCACCACACATGAGCAGTCATTCTCCACACACACACACCTTAACAGCCCCCCCCCCCCACCACCACCAGCACGACCACACACGCACTACACCGATCGCAGTTAGGATGTGCTGTGATCAAAGTGGGCCTACTCTCCTACATCCGGGTTTAGCGGCAACGGAAGGATGTGTGAGCAACATATTAGAACAAGGGCCATAATTAAAGAATCGGTGAAACCAGCAAAGAACAACCTGGAACTGGGGGCACAGGGGATTGGGAATCTCAGTGGGGGTGGGGGGATGGGGATTCTCCTTCCTGCTTGTCACGCATGCGCCTCGGCCGTAGCTTGAGCTCCAGGGGTTCTGGAGTAGGTGTGTGTTGTTGTTTTACATCCTAGCAACATCTATGGTCATATCAGGACGGGTACCGACTTGTGACAGCGCGCACTCATGGCGACTTTATAATGCTGCCCCACTGGGACACCTAGGCCATCAGCATCTTGACCCGGTATCCCACACAGTCACATTATCCTGACACTGTGCTAACCAGTCCTTGTCCTATCCTATTAATGCCGAGCACTAGGCTAGGAAGCAACACTTATCAATATTATATAACTCATTGGTTTGACTCGGCTGGGATTCCAACTCCCGACCTTCCGCACGGGAGTCCTGCGCTCTACCGATAGGGCCACTGTGTTCTGGAGGAGAAATGTGTGGGTGGGGACTAGAGTAAGCACTGGGGGGAGTTACTTGTGGCATATCCGCTGTGAAATGCTAAGCCTATTATTGGTATTAACACGAAGACAGCAGTTGCAGATGTAACAGGTTTTTTTTATTGTCCCCTGCTTTATCTGTCAGATGAAGATAGACACCTTGCAAAAGGCATTATTACCGCTAGAGCACATTCAGAAGGAAATGACATGCATTTATTTTTGTAGGTGGAGAAAGGTGGGGTTTTTCTTCGATACCCTCGTCTCTGATTGCAGTGTGGGCAGAGTGGTGGTAGTGTGCATGGTGTGATTGTTGTGTGGTGTGGCTAAAATTGGTGGTATGGTGTGAGTGGTGTGTGTGGTGGTTGGTGGTATGGTGAGAGGGTTGGGAGTTAGTGTGGTGGTTGGTGGTAGGGTGGGGTGGTGGTGGGTAGTGTTGACTAATTGGTGGAGTGGGGGTTAGTGTGGGTGGTTGGTGGTAGGGTGGGGTGGTGGGTAGTGTTGACTAGTTGGTGGGGTGGGGGTTGTGGGGGTTAGTGTGGGTGGTTGGTGGTAGGGTGTGGGTGGTGGTGGGTAGTGTTGATTAGTTGGTGGGGTAGGGGTTGTATGGGGTTAGTGTAGCTGGTTGGTGATAGGGTGGAGTGGTGGTGGACAGTGTTGACTAGTTCGTGGGGTGGGGGTTGTGTGTGGTTAGTGTGGGTGCTTGGTGGTATGGTGGGGTGGTGGTGGGTAGTGTTGACTAATTGGTGGGGGTTGTGTGGGGTCAGTGTGGGTGGTTGGTGGTAGGGTGCGGTGGTGGTGGGTAGTGTTGGCTAGTTGGTGGGGTAGGGGTTGTGTGGGGTTACTGTGGGTGGTTGATGGTAGGGTGGGGTGGTGGTGGGTAGTGTTGGGTAGTTGGTGGGGGGTGGTGTGGGGGGTGGTGGGGGGTTGGTGGTGGGTGGGGTGGTGGTGGGTAGTGTGGGTTGGGTGGGGTGGGGGTTGTGTGGGGTAGTGTGGGGTGGTAGGGTGGGGTGGTGGTGGTATGTGTGGTGGTGGGGGTGTGTGGGGTGTGTGGTTGGTTGGGTGGTAGGGTGGGGTGGTGGTGGGTGGTGTGGTAGTTGGTGGGGTGGGGGGTGTGTGGGGTTGTGTGGGTGGGTGGGGGTGGGGTGGGGTGGTGGTGGGGGTGGTGTGGGGTTGGTGGGGGGGGGTGGGTGGGGGTAGTGTGGTTGGTTGGTGGTGGGTGGGGTGGTGGTGGGGGTTGGTGGGTGGTGGTGGGGTGGGGGTTGTGTGGGGTGGTGGGTGGTGGTGGTGGGTGGGGTGGGGGTGGGTGGGTTGTGTGGGGTGGTGGGGGGTAGTGTGGGTGGTGGTGGTGGGTGGGGTGGTGGTGGGTAGTGTTGGGTAGTTGGTGGGGTGGGGGTTGGGTGGGGTTGGTGTGGGGGGTTGGTGGTGGGTGGGGTGGTGGTGGGTGGGTGGTGGTGGGGTGGGGGTTGTGTGGGGTTGGGGTGGGTGGTTGGGGGTGGGTGGGGTGGTGGGGGTGTTGGCTGTTGGTGGGGTGGGGGTTGGGTGGGGTTGTGGGGTGGTTGGTGGGGTGGGTGGGGTGGTGGGGGGTGTGTGGTTGGGTGGGGTGGGGGTTGTGTGGGGTGGTGTGGTTGGTTGGTGGTGGGTGGGGTGGTGGTGGTGGGTTGTGTGGGTGGGGTGGGGGGGTTGTGTGGGGTTGTGTGGGTGGTGTGGTGGTGGGTGGGGTGGTGGTGGGTGGTGTGGTTGGTTGGTGGGGTGGGGGGTTGTGTGGGGGTGGTGTGGTGGGTTGGTGGTGGGGTGGGGTGGTGGGTGGTGTTGAGTGTTGGGGGGTGGGGGTTGTGTGGGGTTGTGTGGGTGGTTGGTGGTGGGTGGGGTGGTGGTGGGTGTGTTGTGGTGGTGGGGTGGTGGGTGGTGTGGGGGTGTGGTGTGGGGGTTGGTGGTGGGGGGGGGGTGGGGTGGGGTGGTGTTGGTGGGGTGGGGGTTGGTGGGGTTGTGTGGGTGGTTGGTGGTGGGGTGGGGGTGGGGTGGGTGTGTGGGTTGGTTGGTGGGGTGGGGTTGTGTGGGGTGTGTGGTTGGTGGGTGGTGGGTGGGGGTGGTGGGTGGGTTGGTGTGGTGGGGTGGGGTGGTGTGGGTTGTGTGGGGGTTGGGGGTGGGTGGGGTGGTGTGGGAGTGTTGGAGTGGTGGGGGGGGTGTGGTGGGGGTGTGGGGTGGTGGTGGTGGGGTGGGGTGGTGTGGGTGTGGTGGGTGTGGTGGGGTGGGGGTTGGGGGGGTTGTGTGGGTGGGGTGGTGGTGGGTGTGGGGTGGGGGTGGGTAGTGTTGGTTGGGGGGTGGGGTGGGGTGGTGTGGGGGTTAGTGTGGGTGTGGTGTGTTGGATGGTGTGGGGTGGGGGTGGGTGGGGTGGTGTATGGGGTGGGTGGTGTTGGGTGGGATGGTGGGGGGGTGGGTGTGGGGTGGGTGGGTGGGGGTTGTTGGTGGTGGTAGGGTGGGGTTGGGGTGGGGGGTGGTGTGGGGTTTGGGTGTGTGGGTGGTGGTTGGGTGGGGGTGGGTTGTGTTGTGGGGGTTTGTGGGTGGTGTGTGGGATTGTTGGGGGTGGGGTGGGTTGGTGGTTGGGGAGTGTGGGTGTTGGGGGGGGTGGGTGGTGGTGGGGTGTGGGTTGGTGGTGGGGGTGGGGGAGTGTGGGGTGGTGTGTGGGGTGTTGTGTTTGGTGAGTGTGGGGTGGTGGGGTTGGGTGGGGGTGTGTGGGTGGGGTGGGGGTGGGTGGGGTTAGTGTGGGTGGTTGGTGGTAGGGTGGGGTGGTGGTGGATAGTGTTGACTAGTTGGTGGGGGTGGGGGTTGTATGGGTTAGTGTGGGTGGTTGGTGGTAGGGTGGGGTGGTGGTGGGTAGTGTTGACTAGTTGGTGGGGTGGGGGTTGTGTGGGGTTAGTGTGGGTGGTTGGTGGTAGGGTGGGGTGGTGGTGGGTAGTGTTGATTAGTTGGTGGGGTGGGGGTTGTGTGGGGTTAGTGTGGTTGGTTGGTGGTAGGGTGGGGTGGTGGGTAGTGTTGACTAGTTGGTGGGGTGGGGGTTGTGAGCAGGATGTGGGGTGTATGCGGGGGCAGGTGTAAGAGTGTGGGGTGGGTGGTAGTAGGTGGGGTTGATGTGGGGTGTGGGGACTGTGAGTGGCGGTTGGTGGGGGGGTAGTGTGTATGGGTGGTTGGTGGTAGGGTGGGGTGGTGGGGGGTTGCAGTATGGTGTGCGTTGTGGGGGGTGCGTTGTCTGTGGGGTTGGTGGTAGAGTGGCTGTGGGGGTAGGATGTGATAGGCGGAGGTAGTGGTGAATGGTAGAGGTGGGGGTTGTGTGGGGGCATGATGTGGGTATGTGGGGCGTGAGTGCTAGTAGGTGGGGGTAGTGTGGGGGGATAGTAGTAGGGTGTGCGTTGTGTGGGATTAGTGTGTGTGGTTGGTGGTAGAGTGACTGTGGGGGCAAGTTGTGGGAGTGGAGTAGGGTGAGTGGTAGTAGGTGTGGTCGTGTGGGGGCATGATGTGTGGGTGGGTGGGGGTGGGGTGAGTGGTACTATGTGGTAGTAGTGTGTGGGCACGACGTGTGAGTGTGTGTGTGTGTGGGGGGGGGGGGTGAGTGGTATTGGTAGTACAAGTAGTAGATGGCGGGCGGCAGGGATTTGAGGAGACGGCAAAGCCTGAGCCCACCCCGAGGGGTCGGGGAGGATTGCCGTGTAGAAGAATGTCGGCGGCAGGTGCCCGACCTTCTCCCGGGGGGAGGCAGGCTCCAGTGCCGGCCTCCCCCTGTGTCTCGGCGGCGGGTCCCCGGGCGGCACTCAGCTGGAGCAGAGGCCGGGGAGTCGGACAAGAAGCAGGTCATTAATTAATAGTAAAGCTCACTCTCTAAAATCTACCCACCGGAGCCTTTGTATTGTAAGAACAAGACTTGATAATCTCAGAAGGGCATGTTTGTGTGCATCATTATATATGTAACGTTTATAATGTATATAGTATGCATGGAATGTATAATATATTATGAATGTATAATATATTATGAATGTATAATATATTATGAATGTATAATACAGTATAGCCCCGTTAAACCAAATTGAAGGGACCCAAGAAATTTGTTTGGATTAACCGATCATTGGTTTAACCGAGCTTTGGCTTTGACTTTGACTTTGAGAAAGCATGTATTGCACATGTAATATACAATGTATGTGGACACTTTGATTATTGTTTTTTTATGCATATAATGTATAACCCCATTAAACCAAGCTTGGTTAAACTAAATGATCAGTTAATCCTAAACAAATGTTGGTGGCCCGGCAAAATACTACCATTTATCATATAAAAAGGTCGGTGGGGTCTCAGATAACCTTATAACCACATGAAAGTATAAATACAGCCTCAATAAAAAAAATATATATAAAAATAAAAAATATAAAAAAGTTTGGTTTAACCATACCGAAAGTGGCCTGGGGTCTGACAATTTTGTTTGGATTAACTGATAATTTGGATGAACTGACTTTGGTTTAACCAACTTTTTTATATGATAAATGGTAGTATTTTGTCGGGCCGGCCGCCAAAAAAAGTTTGGATTCACCAATTGTTTGGCTTAACCGAGCTTGGTTTAACGGGGTTATACTGTAATAATATATTATTGATATATATTATATTATGAATATATAATGGATATAATATGTATTATGAATATATAATATATTATGAATATATAAAATATTATGAATATATTATGAATATATAATATATTTTGAATATATAATTTAAAATCTGACCATCTGAGCAGGTCTGGAGGCGGTAGTGACCAGACACAGCTTGTATCAGGGTGTCCAGGAGCCACTCACATGTGGCACCATAGTGGCAGAAGCAGGAACTAACTCCTATGACAGTAGGATAGGAGGTAATAACTAATATATAGAACAGAACTGATAAATGGTAGTGTCCTTGTTTATATTCCCATAATAAGATTATAGAGCACATAATCTATGTATGACATAAAATATATTATTTATAAAATTGTATTTAAGAAAATATGTACTTATATAATACATATAATATATACATTATATTTGATATATAATAACATATATTGCCTTTTATATAATACAATGTGTTCAATATATATTTCATTCTATATATGACGACAAAACTTGAGTATTGTAGAAATTTCCTTTGATCGCCATTGTTTAAGCCAACTCTTTGTATACTACTTACACGCCGTTTCGCTCAGTATGGTACAAAGAACACCTCCTTCCTAGCTAACACTGTCCCATCCTACAAACACAGACTCAGCTCGTTGTTTCCTCCCAGCCTCCAGCTCATCTTTGTGTCGTTGTCTGTGCTCCTCACCTTATCCAAAGCTACACATATCCAAAACAACAACAATAATCCCCTCCCTTGTTGTTTTCATCCCTGCAGCTCACCGTTGGCTAATTTAGACAGCTGTCTCCACTTCAAAAGGTGCCCGCCCCGCACTAGCGCAAATCCAGATTAGGCTTTGACTAACTACTTTCTACTGCCCCTCAGTTGCTCCAAAGACCCTATAATACTAAGACGGCTCACTCAGCCTGTACTGTGTAAACAAAATGATCAAGCCCACCACTTGGTGCGCTGGCTGTTCTCTTGGTTAAACAGGTGCTATATTATATGTATAAATGTATATATGAATGTGAAAGATGTGTGATGATGGCGATGATGATGCTGATGATGATGTGTATTTGCTCATAGCAATTTCATATTGATGTGTATTCATACTTACCTATCTCATGTATAATATAATTGTATGTGTTTACATGTGAAACACCAACCAGCAGCTGGGCTGATCAAACCCACCACAAGGTGGCACTGCAAAATTTACATTACCATGGGAGAGATAGGGAGTGAGCCGTCTTAGTATTATAGGGTCTTTGGTTGCCCACACCAGAAGGGATGGCCGAATGAGTTGAGCCTCCGTCTCCCGCTTTTGGAGATCGTGGGGGTTCGAACCCATTCGAACCCTGGTCGAGTCAAACTAATGACTTAAAATTTGATACTCAGTCACATTATCCTGACACTGAGCTAACCAGTCCTGGCCCTATCCTATTAATGGCGAGCACCAGGCTAGGAAGCGACAAGCATCAATGTTATAAGTCATTGGTTTGACTCGACCGTGAACAGAACTCCCAATGTACCGCACTGGAGGCCCGCGCTCTACCGATTCGGCCACCGCACCCGGTAGGCTTCATATTGCACTAGTGTTATTCGGCCAAGCAGACGGGGAGCGGGACGTAGCTCAGGCTGTAGAGTGTCCACCTGTGAAGGTGTCGGTCATCCGATTGTTCCTGCTCAGTGGACCCATTTGCAGTTGGGGCTATTTTCTGTTCCAACCAGTGGTCCACAACTCGTTCATCAAAGGCTGTCCTGTCCTGTCTGTGGGAAAGTGCATATAAAAGACCTCTTGCTGCTAATCGGAAAGAGTAGGCTATTTGGCGTCAGAATGACCATATGTTTGACGTCCAATATATCCAAATCAATGTGCTCTAGAGTCGTTGTTAAATAAAACAAGCTTTACTTTTTCTCGATCGAGCGGAAGGCATGTAGCCCACCATGCGCATCTATATCTGTCCTCACTTCCTGCCTAATCCCGACTTATATTGCCCAGTCAGATTACCGCACCACATCTATGATCTAGCAGCCGCTATATTAGGTTCAGCGCTGTGTGGGGGGTGGGGGTGGGGGTGTGGGTGGGGGTAGGGAAGATAAATTCCACAGCGACTCACACAGGTCTAGTGCTATGGTTGGTGAGGTGGGCGGGAGGTGGCGCCACAGGTATTGCTTGGTACTGGTACGCGATGAGGTGTCGTTTTATTTCCTAGCAACACTAGCTAACAACAGCTAAATAATCACCATCTACCTGCTACTGTGTGAGAAACAAAAACATCTTATCACCTCCTACTGTGTGATAAGATTAAACCACTACTACAACTGGCCAGCATTGAAAACAAGCCCGAGCACTCGAGCTTACCCGCTATGGACAGTGTAAACACAGCATAAAAAACCACAAAAAAACAACAACAAAAAACACCTACCGTCATATCACAACAGATACCGACTTGTGACAGTCCACACTCATGGCGACTTTATAGTGCTGCCCCTCTTTTCTCCCCCTCCCTCCCCCTCCCCCTTCCGCCCTATCTATCTAACCAGCTCTTTCCGCTCCCACCGTCATTCCTTCTCCCTCCTCCCCTCCCTCCTATCTTCCCTCTCCTCCTCTTCCTCCACACCTCCCTCTTCCACGCTCTCTATCAACCCCTATCTTTCCGCCCCCCACATTCATTCCTGCTCCCCTCCTCCCCTCCCCCCTCCTTCCCTCCCACCCCCCTTCCGGCCCTATCTACCTACCTATCTCTCCCACACCTTGATTCCTCCTACCCCTCCCCTCCCATCTCCCCTCCCTCCTTTCCTCTCCCTCTCACTTTCCGCCCTATCTACCTACCTATCTCCCCCCCCCCCACACACACACCTTGATTCCTCCTCCCCCTCCCCTCCCCCATCCTCCCCCCTTCCGCTCTATTTATCTACCTATCTCTTTCCGCCCCCTCCACCTTCATCTTCATTCCTTTCCCCTCCCCTACATCCTCCCCTCCCTCCTCCCCTCCCTCCTCCCCTCCCTCCTCCCCTCCCTCTCTCCCCTCCTTCCCCTCTCCGCTCCTCCTCCCACGTTCCACCCCAGATATCTAGCTAGCTCTCTTCCTCCCCCACACCTTCATTCCTCCTCCCCTCCTCCCTCCCCTTCTCCCACCCATTCCGCCCTACCTACCTAGCTCTTTCCTCCCCGCCCCCACACCTTCATTCTTTACCCCCCCCCCCCCCCCCTCCCCGGCTCCTCCACCGCATCTATCTACCTTCCCACTATCCGCCTCACCCCCACCCCCGCCCCCACACTCACGCTGATTATTCCCTGACCTTTCTTGACAGATGAGATATCTGCCGAGGATCTTACCTTTAATCCCCGCCAAAGGCTTGCTCATCCCCTGCCGGTGCCGGGCCGACTTTCCCGCGCGTTTCCCAGACGCCCGAGGGTTTCCGGTCTGGGGGCATAATTTGGCCTAATTGCTGGCGCGCCTGCGCAGTTTTCTGATCCCCGCCAAAACGAATTCCTCAAGTGGTAATGGGGCTGTGGGAGTGGGTGGTCGAAGTGGTCGAAGTGGTCGAAGTGGGGCAGGTGCGCGGGAATGGAGGGCATGTGGGGGTTGGAGGTGTGTGGGGTGTGGGGATGGAGCTGTGGGGGAGTGGGGTGGGGATGTAGGTGTGTGCGGGGGGGGGGGTCGGCGTGGAGGATGGAGGTGTGTGGGTGGGCGTGGGCTGGGGATCCAGTTGTGTGTGTAATTAAATAAATAAATAAAATAAATAAAACATTTATATAGCGCCCGATCCAGCAAGCCGTTCTCAGGTACTTTACATAACAAATATACAGGAAAATAAATTTCACCTAGTTAAAAGCAGATTTAAACAAATGTGTCTTAAGACCTTTTTTAAAAGCACCAACAGATTTACAATCAGTGATATATCCTGGCAGAGCATTCCACAGTCTCGGGGCAGCAATAATAAAAGCTCGATCCCCAAAGCCTTTGCGTATTAAGGCCTGCAGCCTTCAGCCCTGTAATGGTCTGCTCCGAGGAACTGCTAACTGGCTGGAGACTGTGGAGCGCAGTGTTCGAACATTTGTTCTCTCCTGGAGCATATCTCTCATATACTCTGGAATTATCTGTGTGTGAATGGGTGTGGGAGTGGGGATGAGTGTGTGGGTGGGTGTGTGTGGGAATGGCATAAACAGACTAGATCTGTGTAAAACTCTTCACAAGTTTGCGAATATTATGTGAAGTTGAGCGAAGGTAAGGACGATTATATAGTCGCCGGTGGGGGCGCCACAAGCGAAAGTAGCGCAGTGAATAAGGAAAGGTAGGTGAATAAAACGATATTTACTAATGCATCAATGGTCGGTCAAAGCCCTGCTTCTTATATATCACAATACATTATATATTATATATGTGGGGTATTAAGTACGTATGCAAATATTAGTCATGCATGTCCTGCTCTGTTATTAATATTATCATATTCTATTCTCAGCATCTACTCCAGTAATCTCCTTTGGTATGTTCTTGGGTATTCTGTGGTACTGGAGGTGGTGGGGATGCAGCACTGGAGAGCGGGAGGTCTGCCATCAAGCAGCTCCTCTAAGTTCACTATGCGAGTGTAAATAAATAACTAAGTACTGGTTTTTATCACATGTCATATTGAAGATGTGCACGTGTTGTTACTGCAGTGGTCTGCACTGACCTGTCAGGCATGGAGCCACATAGACAGGTAAGCGTGGACAGGGTGATTGCTTGTATCAGGCCTCGCCATGAATATGGCAATAATTTGCTGACATGGCGTAAAACCGACAAGTCACTCACTCACTCAAGGCCCTGTCACACTACGACCCTTCTCGTCGGCGACCCGGCGACGTGTGGTGTTTTTGAGCGAAAATGGGTGAAATATCGAGACACGCTGGGGGCGCGTTATGCGCGTGTCGGTACACGTCGGTACACGTCGGTACACTATCCTTGACGTTGATGGTCGGCGCAAAACGCCAGCGCGCGTTCCCTGTCGCCCAAGGTTTTAAGCATGTCAAAAAAAAAAACACGACCGCCAGCGCGCGCAAATATATGGGTAAGGACGTCGAGTTCCGTTGGACGCGCCGGAATAACGTTATGCGAATGCTAGGCAGATGGCGTGCGCGCAGGTGGGTCATGTCCACACGTTGCGGCAAACTGAGGCATTTTTGTTTTATGCCCTAGCAACATTTAAGGTTAGATGAAGAGGTCGCGCCAAACTTTTTTTTTTTTCCCCAACGCGTCGACAGGTTGGCTGCGCGCGCATAATGTGCCGCGCTGACGCCGACCTTTTTCCCCAAACTGCTGAAAAGTTTGACGTTTCTTGACGCGCAAGATTTTATTTTCAACGCTGACGGGTCGCCGGGAGAAGCGTCGTAGTGTGACAGGGCCTTCACTTGTATCAGGGGACCTAAATGGCCGAATGAGTTAGAGCGTCCGTCTCCCGTGCTGGTAGATCCTGGGTTCGAGTCCTGGTCGAGTCAAACCAATGACTTTAAAATTGATACTTGTCGCTTCCTAGCCAGGCACTCTGCATTATTAGGATAGGGCAAGGACTGGTGTGCTCAGTGTCAGGATAATGTGACTGAGTGGGATACCAGGTCATGGTGCCGGCGGCCTGGTTTCCCAGTGGGACAGCACTATAAAGTCGCCATGAGTGTGCACTGTCACAAGTCGGTACCCGTCCTGATATGACCTTAGATGTTGCTAGGACGTAAAACAACAACAAACCAAACCAGACCTAAATAGTCTAATAGTTAGGGTGCTAGCCCCGGTGTAAAGATTTCAAATTTCCCCCCTGATTCAAGTTCCCCCCCAGGAACTTGAAAACGTTTTAAAATTCCTCCCAGGGGAATTTGAAAACGTTTTCAAGTTCCCTCCCTCGTTTTAACTTTCCCTCCCCCCGGGGAACTTGAAAACGTGCGTAAAACTATGTAGTGGTCTGCACTGACCTCTCAGGCAAGTAACCACATAGACAGGTAGGCGTGGGGAGTGTGTTGATATCAGGGAGCCTAGGTGGTGTAATGGTTAGCACACTGGCCTGGAGTGCAAAGTGAAGATGCGGGTTTCGAGTCTCCGCTCTAGGCGCAGTATTTCCCATTTTCATCACCCCCACGACACTGGTTGCCGTGATCAAGATCCTGTACAAGCTTTGCGCTGTATGGTTGTTGAACCTACCCTGTGTATGTATGTGTTAGTGCATTGCCTGTATGTATGTAATTGTAAGCATTACAAGACTTACAATTCCAGGGGGACGAGTGTAGTGGTCTGCACGACCTCTCAGGCAAGTAACCACATAGACAGGTAGGCGTGGGGAGTGTGTTGATATCAGGGAGCCTAGGTGGTGTAATGGTTAGCACACTGGCCCGGAATGCAAAGAGATGTGGGTTCGAGTCCCGCTCTAGGCGCAGTATTTCCCATTTTCATCACCCCCATGACAACTACATCAACCACCCAGCCTCCCCAGGCCCTCTCAGAGGACTGTGGTTGGGCTCCTTAGGCTGCCTTTTTCCTTCCTCCCCCTACCCCCTACCCCCCCCCCCCCACCCTTGGAAATTGTCTGGAAATTTTTTATTTTCCGTGAAATTTTCGATTTGTTTAACTTTTCAATTTGTTGTGCTTTTTTGAATAATTAAAAAAATATAGAATTTTTGTGTGAAATTCTTTATTTTCGTGAAATATACATTTTTTTGGTGATTTTTTTACGTGAAATTGTTCGATTAACAACAAATCTTTTAGGGGAAATTTTGCTGACTACTATTACTATTTTTCATAAATTTTCGATCTTTTTAAAACTTTTACATTTTTGGGGAATTTTCTTTATTTTTAAACAATTTTAAATTCCCAGAGGGGGGAATTTGAAAATAGGGGGAGGAATCTGAAAACTGTTTTTAAGTTCCCCCCCCCCCCCCCCGGGAATCTGAAAACTTGGGAAGGGGGGGAAGTTGAAATCGTTACACCGGCAAGAAGTAGCGAATCCTGCCCTAGGTGCAATAGTTCCCCTTTGCATCGGCATTTGCATCGGCATTTTCATTGGCATTTGCATCAGCATTTGAATCAGCATTTGCATCCACATTTGCATCGTCATTTGCATCACCATTTGCACAGCCATTTGCATCATCATTTGCATCCCCATTTGCATCACTATTTGCCTCACCATTTGCATCGCCATTTGCATCGGCATTTGAACCAGCATTCGAATCAGCATTTGAATCCCCATTTGCATCGTCATTTGCAAAGCCATTTGCATTATCATTTGCATCCCCATTCGCATCACTATTTGCTTCAGCATTTGCATCAGCATTTGCATCAGCATTTGCATCAGCATTTGCCTCAGCATTTTCATTCATTAACCAGACGCAGTGGCATAATCAGTAGAGCGCGAGCCTCGCGTGCGGAAGGTCGGGAATTCGGTTCCCGGTTAAGTCGTCAAATCAATGACATTAAAACTGGTACTTGTCGCTTCCTATCCTGGCGCTCAGCATTATCACGACAGGGTAGGATCTCTTATTAGTGATGTAGGTTATCAGTGTTGTCTGTTATCATTGATGTCAGTTATCCATGATGTCAGTTATCAGTGATATCTGTTATCAATGTTGTCTCTTATAAGTTTTCTTATGTAGAAAAAGATATTGTGATGACTTAGAGGATGAAGATGACAACAGGTGACACCCCACAGTAATAGCATCATAGCACAACATCCTGTTTATGACTTGACACCACATCATCAGTAGGTGTGTAGATACCCACGGTATATTTGAAAATCATGGTGAGGAAAGATTTGATCCATTGTTGGATTTTGTATCGTGAAATAGATTTTCGCCGTTACGTGTGTTTCACCCGTGACACAAAGTTTTTATTTCACTTTTAATGCATTTTAGGAAATAGTATTATAACGTTTGTGTTCAGAACTAGGCATCTATGATGCTATGCTATTCAAAGCAGCAGGGTTTTTCCTGGCTTGCATGGTTGGATATTGTGAAAATTGAAGGTGAACGCGTGTTTCATGATGTGACACCTCATTAAACACGCGTTATGCTCACTTTCAAACATTGTTGTTTTACACTCAACAGTCCTAAAATTAGTTTTCTGACATTTTTGCATGTTACAACTTTGCAAATAAGCTAGCTATGTTTGAATATTTTGGTCTACAATGATGTAAGTTATTAGTGTTGTCTGTTATCATTGATGTGAGTTATACATGATGTCAGTTATCAGTGATTAGTTATCAGTGATATCTGTTATCAATGTTGTCTCTTATTAGTGATGTAAGTTATCAGTGTTGTCTGTTATCATTGATGTCAGTTATACATGATGTCAGTTATCAGTGATATCTGTTATCAATGTTGTGTCTTATTAGTGATGTAAGTTATAAGTGTTTTCTGTTATCATTGATGTCAGTTATACATGATGTCAGTTATCAGTGATATCTGTTATCAATGTTGTGTCTTATTAGTGATGTAAGTTATCAGTGTTGTCTGTTATCATTGATGTCAGTTATCCATGATGTCAGTTATCAATGATATCTGTTATCAATGTTGTGTCTTATTAGTGATGTAAGTTATAAGTGTTTTCTGTTATCATTGATGTCAGTTATACATGATGTCAGTTATCAGTGATATCTGTTATCAATGTTGTGTCTTATTAGTGATGTAAGTTATCAGTGTTGTCTGTTATCATTGATGTCAGTTATCCATGATGTCAGTTATCAGTGATATCTGTTATCAATGTTGTCTCTTATTAGTGATGTAAGTTATCAGTGTTGTCTGTTATCATTGATGTCAGTTATCCATGATGTCAGTTATCAGTGATATCTGTTATCAATGTTGTCTCTTATTAGTGATGTAAGTTATCAGTGTTGTCTGTTATCATTGATGT